>JACEGR010000766.1:0-219286 GCA_014170235.1 Listronotus bonariensis
ATCACCACCAAAAACCTTAAATGCTTTAAAATAGTTTCATACTCTTGATGTGTCTATCTCTCAATTAGTTTCCTGGAAATATGACTATCCAAACCTGAAAAAGTCAATTCTTTAAATTATTCTTAGAAGGGTAATAGAGATACATTCCCTCTCCAACTTTTTTATTTTTAATCATGTATAAAAATAAATAAAAACACTGCTTCTTGTTGGGTAGATTCCAGAACTCCATATCTTCATCAGAACAAGCCTCTAATCTCTTTAGGACATACAGCGTAGGATCAAAACATATATTGGATTTTAAAAGTTTGAAAACCCGTGTACCAGTCAGTCAAATCTTGCATCTGTCCTTAAGCACTAGAAAGTAAGCAAAAAGTAGGAAGTGGCACCAGGCACAAACTGATAATGAAAAGTGTGTAAAAGATCTTGATGCTAGCGAGACTTCGCGAGATCAACGCATCGGAAACACAACAATAGCTCTTTATTATTTAAACTTTTACTTTTTTAGTAAACAAGGCTAATAATAAACTAAGTAGATTAAATGTTGCATATTTATGTTTACTTAAAATACATTTTCAAGTTTCATTACCCAATAGAAGTCGTCATATCCTTTTATAATTTTGCGTACATGTAGTTTGGAGTATCTACTTGAAATACACAGCATGAGCCATTAAAATTTCAAAGTTGCTCTTTGGCCAAAAATAATGGATTTCTCATCCCATAGTGTATCGGCGCGTCGCTGTAAAGGATAGCGGCGCCTTTGTATAAAATAGTCCGATTGCAGGCGGCCTTTTATGTTTTTTGTATTATTTTCAAAGGGTACTGAATTTGCGCTTTTAAAATTCGAATTCGACGCTCATCATTGGGATTTCGGAAACCGTAAGAGATACAGGATCGGTTAAATGGAGGCAAGGTTGCCAATTTGATGCTCAATAAAATGCCGTTTTGCGTTTTGAAAAATTCCGAGTACTTCCGAAGGTATTCGAGAAAAAAAAACCGGAATTTTTCAATTTCTGGTTTCTACCCCGTTTGCTGGCTGCTGTTGTTAAGATAACTCAAGAATTGAAAAACACGCCATTTCTTGTACCCTTTTTCTGCTCTATAATTCAGCGTGTGATGCAATCATTGAATCTGACGTTTCGGCTTCTGGCGACCATCATCGTAACTTAATTCTTTTTAAGAAATACAACCTGATATTTTTTTCACTTTAGTTAGATCACTTTCATCACTCTTGAGACACTACTTATATCGCCACACTTTGATATTTGCCGACGTTTCGTGCAGAGAGAATTCATCTACGAATATTGGCGTATTTATTTAACCATACTGCCGCCGGAACTCAGTTTTGGGTAAAAGGTAAAAAATAGAATAACCTATTATATATTCATAATGTACCATCGATATCTACAGCGGATCGGAAATCTCAATCATAGCATGAATTAAGGGGAGAACTTCATTTTAATGTATGGTTGGTATGTGGAGGAACAAAAATTATTGGACCTGTTCTTAGTTTCGAAGGGACAGCTGACTTCCGAACGATATCCAAGTTGACTAGAGAATGATGTCTTAGACGCCCCAGATAATCAGCCTTTGGCGTACATCCAATATAAATTTTTCTGTTTATTTCCCTAATTTTTCTTTAGATAAGACAAGAAATTCCCTCGTTCAAACAAAAATTTCTTGTCTGGGCCACCCATTATAACTTTTAATATTCATACTCACTTGTCGACACAATGTGCTGCGGTTATAGCCCAATTTTCGTTTAGCAAAGCAGCTCCACACTTATGAAGATAGGTAGAGGTCCTCCATTGCCTTAAAGAGATCTGCCAAGGCCACTTTCCAAAGGTTGATTTCTCACCACCGACGATTCTTGCTTCAGGCCACATGCGCTCGGCCACAGACTGACGTAAAAGAAACATTTTTTGATTAGACGATATTATGATCTTATTAGGTATACAGTCTAATAGAAGCAGTTGTATTTGAAAAATATTTATGAAAAGAACTATATTGAATTGGTTCATTTGGTGGTTGATTTTTCTTATTGCATATTGTTAAATCCTGGTATTATGTGCTGTAAATTAGGTGTGTCTTAATCACAAAAATGTAGGATAAATTTAAAATTAATTCTTTTGGAAACTATCCAAAAAGAGAACTTTAGAGCTTACTTTACTAGGAAGGTTGAATAGGAAATGACAGGCTATTCTCTGCATAATAAATATTTGACATAGAGATATATTGCGCCATTTTATAGCCTGACTGGCGGAATCTAAGTTTTATTTAAGGGTGTAATGTATACCAATGGTTCCAAATGTAGGATTTAATATGTCCAAATAAAGTTAAAGCAAACTTAATTTTCCGGATAATAAATGTTGGTCATTTTCATGTTACAACCCATATATATAACATTTTTTGCCGGCGTTGTACATTTAATTTACTGGCATTGCCAACACTCTTTAATGGCAAGGCATTGGCAAAAAGGTATCAAAAAGACGCGAAAGTGAGCAATTGGCCGTTATTAGGCCACGTGTTGCAGATAAAGTGATGGCATCCGTCATTAATAAGTTATTGGCAAAAAAATGCGTTTAAGATGATGGCATCCATCATTAATAAGTTATTGGCAAAAAGATAACAAAAAGACACGAAAGTGGGCAAATGCAGATACTCCCAAGCAGCAAGCTGACGTCTTATTGACGAAAATTGTCGCATATACTATTTTTTAAAAGCTAAAATGATGCGATATTTTATTTGAAAATTAAAATAGGAAAAACTCCTTACTGCATGCAATTTCCTTGCAATGCAAAGTACCATCTCTCGGAACACTGTCCAAGTTGGAGATGCAGATTTTTACACTAGCCGAAGATATTTCTTTCAAAGCTAAGTGAGATCACCTACTGCAGACCGCTCTCAAATTATTTTTGTCTAATGGGTACGGTTTAGACGATAAAAAGCGAAGATATTGCAGAAACGTAGTAGTTTATTGTCCATTACGCCATCTATCGGTATGTCAAAAAACTATTAAATATATATAATATTTTTATTAACACGTCTTTAAAACTTTTAATAAAGTTTTAAACAAAATGTTTACAGCTCCTAACAGTCTACTTGAATATCTTGCCTTCTCGACTAGCCATCACCAATTAATCACACAACACACACTTATTAGGTAATGAATACATTTAATTATGTCTATTAAAAAACTCTTTTCTTTAAAAATGAAACTAAAAAGCTAGAA
The DNA here is from genome assembly GCA_014170235.1 of Listronotus bonariensis. NCBI lineage: Eukaryota > Metazoa > Arthropoda > Insecta > Coleoptera > Curculionidae > Listronotus > Listronotus bonariensis. The sequence continues at coordinate 3,230 of JACEGR010000766.1, forward strand.
AACCACGTAGAAAACAAATGCACAAAGCGGTCACCTTCGGTCGAAATTAACCTAGCTAATTTTACCATCATTTTATTTTTATTCGCTCCAAAATACATAATAAACATTTTGTTCGACCCAATTTTTATTTGCATAATTTTAAACAATAAAATGTTATGAAAAGGCCATTTCCTTTTAAAAACATAAAATAATGTTGTTTAGCTGCCATGATAAATAAAACAGATCAAAAAATTGCTTTAATGTTAGTTAAATACCAATGTTAATAATATGGTTTAAAAAGTATAAATATGCGTTGAAGGTTTGCGTTCAAAAATCCAATATTTATTTGCCTGCAACAAAAACGCGTGCTTCATTTAATCAGGATTGGTATGCCGCCATTTTTGTATGCTTGCCGGCAATTCGCCTGCATGTAAAATTTATTGGCAATTAAGTGTTTATTTAGGGTTGACTTTTAATGCGTATAAGATGTTGGCATAATATTGCCACCAATTGCCAATGCTTTACCATCAATGCCAATATGAAAATGTACATTGCCGGCAAATAGTGTTTGCTGGGAACACTTTAAACAATTAAGAATCGGGCTTGTGAGTTATAAAGCAAAATAACCTTTTTAATGGAACTACCCTGTATATTTTATCACCACTAAAAATATCTTTAAAAATCTATAAAAGAGGTCTACATGTGATATATCCAATTTTTTATTGTTTCGGAAATAGTGCCATCCCCAGGAATTTGATAATAAACTGGCATTTTTTAAATAAAAGACCCTGTGAATTGCATTACCTTTAAATAGATATTTTAAAGAGCTTTTAAAAAATACCACTTTTTATATGTCTATTTCTTGAAATTTTGGAAATATGGCCATTCAAATCCAAAAATGATAATGATGAATAAGTTTGGTGTTAGACATAAAATGAGGAAAATATCTATTGTTTTTTAGACGTAGATGCCTATATTTTTAAAACTATAAAAGATAGACGACACATCAAATGTAGTATTTTCCTAAAGCTTTTTAAAATTATTTTTTTATTGATACAGGGTGTTTTATATAAAAATCTAGTTTACCGTTAAATTCTGAAGATGGCAATATTTCTGAAACTATGAAAAATTAGATATATCACATGAAGACTTTGTTTAAAGGAATTTAAAAGATCTTTTAAATGGTGAACAAGGTGTTCCATTAAAAAAAGGTTATCTTGTTGTATAACTCAGAAACCCGATTGTCAATTGTTTTTTCCATTGTGATATCCCACATGTGGTGCAGTAACATGATAGAATGACACAAATGTAATAGCAAACAGGGGCGGTAAAAAGGGGGCCATGGCCTCCGTTTCATCCAACATTATTTGTAACTGATTTATTTTTTTACCTAAACAAACCTAATTGCAAATATGGGCATTTATTGATGATATGGCCCCCCTCGGAAAGTTAATATGACCGCCCCTGATAGCAAACTTTTCCTTATTTTTTTTTACAATATTATATACAGGGTGTTCATTTAAAATCTTTCCACTCAGTTATCTTCGAAACGAGACAGATTTGAGAAAATCGCCGAAACACGTCAAGATATTTATTGAGGGGAACGTTTTACAAAAATTGACGGCGCCCTTTAACCCCTTAACCACAGGGCCACCACCCCAGTATTCTTAAATGAAAAGCGGGTCGAGTGATACATCCTTTTAAAGCTCCTGACGACTCTAGCATATGAAGTCAATATCTTTACCTATTACAAAATGGCGGTACTTTAAAATTATTAAAGTTAGATGTACCTAATGTGGTGTTTTCTTAAAGCTCTTTTAAAGGTCTTTTTAATGGTGATACTGGTAGTAATATACAGGGTAGAAGAAAAAGTACATATTTTTTTATTTAAGAACCCAGTATGTTACTTTACCATTAAAAAGATCTTTAAATGAGCTTTAAGAAAATACCACATTAAGTACATCTAACTTTATTAGTTTCGGAAATATGACCATCCAAATCAGGTATTTAGGTAATTTTAAAAGTACCGCCATTTTGTAATAGGTGAAGATATTGACTTCATATTTTAGGGTTATAAAGTACTCGTCAGGAGCTTTAAAATGATGTATCACTCGACCCGCTTTTTCATTTAAGAATTTTGGGGTGGTGGCCCTGATGGTTAAGGGGTTAAAGGGGCGCCGTCCAATTTTTGTAAAAACGTTCCTTCTCAATAAATATCTTGATGTGTTTCGGCGATTTTCTCAAATCTGTCTCGTTTCGAAGATAACTTGAGTGGAAAGTTTTTAAATGAACACCCTGTATATTATTTAACTTTGTAATATTTTTTAGATCATAAACTTTATGCAAATTTACTAAAGTAACCGAAGAAACATTTTAAAGTATTAGCATATATTTTGTTAACATAGTCTTTGGCCGACTTTTATTTCTCCCGAGAATGTAAAATAAATGAATACATTTTACGGCTGAGAAAAATCTGTTTGCATAAAATATAACCAACATTTTCTTTTTTTTATTCCCTTAAAATTCATAAATACATTTCATATTTTCTTAAAAATAAAAGTGAACTTTTAAAAGACCCTTAAATTGACTGTGGGACTTAAGAAAATTGAAAGTTCGGCGAATTTAAATTAGGCAAAATAAGACATTTTTAGGTTTCTACAACATAAAAAATAACTTCAGATAATAAAGTTTAATATTTTAATTATCTCTTTAGTACCTGTATTTATTTTTTTAAAAGTTTGCCTAAAATGTATTTACGTCTAAACCACAAATTATCAGAATAAACTATTCGTGTTCGTTGAAATCCCTCACCACTATGGTCCCTCCCACTGCGTGGTGGATATACACCCCACGATTTAGTACGTGACCTAATGCTCATCTAGGTGTCAGTTAGTCCCATATTTTTGTTGGTATAGAACGTGGGCATAAATTAGTTAATTGTGTTTAGCTGTTTGTGAACTTTTATTTTTTTATTATTAAAGTTTTAGTATAGTGTCTTCGTAATTTTTTTTACCGTTTAATATGGGATATAAATGTGTATATTTATACTGAACCGGGAGCGAAAAATCACTTTTAGATTCCCAAAGGACCACTAAAGGACCACTTGAGGTAAATATAAATGTGATATTTTGTTATATAATAAAGTTATTTTTAATAAGTCCGTACATGTTGATGTGCAGGCTATAGATAATATCGGGCACATTAATGTTCACGTAGCCATAATACTTTTTAATATAAAAATGCATTAAAAGTATTTTCTTGATGTAAGTTCTATTTACAACAAAATATGTGGATAATTATTTGGATGGTTTTTCTATAATGAAAATATTTTTTTAGCGCAAAGGTCTGGCTTAAGTCTGCCGAAAGGGAGGATTTTTTGGAAAAATCTGATAAATTATAAATTGTGTGGAGATCATTTTAATAACTAATTTATTTCTATCTCATCATCCGCAATAAAACGTCTATTTAACACTATTATCATCAAGAAATACAGACAATTCGGAGAACCTTTCAAAAAAAAAAAAAACTATTTTTTCAGATAAATATAAAATAAATCTTAAAAAGATTTTTTTTTAACTATTTAACATTAATACAAAGTTTTTACAAATTACTTAGACATGTTTATAAAGTTATTGATTTTAATCAGTATATGTCTAAAGAAAGGAAAATATTTGTTTATTTATAGCTGCACTGCCATTAAAAAGGCTAAAAAACATACTCCTATTACTATGACAACATCTGCATTGCTTTAAAATATTGCGTCGGGGTTTCTTTAAAAACTTTTGTTACTCTGGTTTCAATTTTTCTGTTTTTTCCCCAGTTACACAAAAACTTTTTGATAAACAATTAAGCTAGTAAAACGGAATCTTTCTTTTAATTTTTTTAATTAATTAATTTAATAAGCAATTTTTAGACAACGTATTTTTTGTTAAACATTCTAAAACCCCCATTAGTTTAATCGTTTGTTAAAATGTTTTGTGCAACCAGGTATAGACATTTTATTACAAATTGATCTAAACCTGACATCTACTAACAATATTTTACCTTTCAAAACATAGGTAACATTTTTAAATTGTAATATTTTTAATAAAGAAATATTTTAATTTTCAATTAGTGTATGATTCTTTTTTCCCGTTTTTCCCACATTAAAAATACTGCGTAATTATTTACTATAAAAGTCTATCTCTCCTTAGCGCCTTGGTGCGGTTAACCTTTACAAATTTTTTGCTGTTACGAGCTTTAAAATACCAATAATTTTTTTGGTTACATGCGACCCATGTTGTCATTTATGCCGGAACAATGTTATGTTATTATTTAAGGGTTAAATTGTACAATAACACTTTGGCTTTTCAAAATAATTGTGCATATTAATTATTTTGCCTCGAATTCCACAACACTAAACCTAATTCATAAAACGAGGCTATTAAATTTTAATGGACAAGACTATGGAATTCTCTTTTAAAATATGCATGGCTCGGATTTTTGTGCAAGGCAAATTTGTGTATATTATCTTGATGAGATTTTGCATTTTACAGAGTAAAAACGTTTAATGGATTTTATTAGTTTTTTTTTCTTTCAGATTCTACAGTCTACAGGTATTACGGAGAATTCTGGTATTTAAAGACTTCATTTGTATATTAAAATTCTTGTTAATAAGCAGATATTTTAATAAGTTTTTAACTTAAATCGACGCTTTTAAAATACTAATTATATTGAGTCAGATGCGGACTAATAAATTTTAAATTTTTAAATGTTATGTTAGATTTTTATAAAGTGAAGACGCGTGGGTTGAAACGATTTCATTTTAAAATCAGTGATTTGTGTTAAAAAAAAACCGTCAAACATATGTTTCGTTAATTTTTTACTATAGGTGTTTTCATGGCAAATTTATCTATACAGGATGACCTCAAATAAGCCCTAACAACCACCTTTATATATTAAATAAACACCTCTTTTTATTACATGTTTAAAATTTACATTAAATTTCTTAACTATAAAATAAATAACGACTGAAAAAACGAAGTTGATGTTTTGAGGTACATATACAGGGTGATTCAAAAATCGATCACGAAACTTAAGGGGTGATTCTACTTGACAAAATAAGGGTAGAGCTTCATATAATTTTTTTTAAAACGTCATTCGTTTTCGAGTTACAAGCCGTCCAAGTTCAATAATTGTTATTTTGGTTTTTCTCGCCATATTGCATTTATTTTTTTAACCAATCCAGTTAATATTTGGCACACAAATCGAGCTTTGCAGATTCTAAAATTTTAAGACAAAATAACTTTTTTGAATACCGCCAGAGGGCACTTTTACCTAAAACTTAAAATTTATTTACATCATAACTTTTTTAATTTGGCAGATATCGCAACGCTGGGGCGCCATTTTATAGATAATCAAAAACTTAAAAAAAAGGTCAATAAACCTCACCGTTTAGGCACCAATAGACATCAGTTTTCATCAATTTTAATTAAATTACCTACATACATACAGGGTGTCCAGTAAATCAATCGACAAACTTTGCGGGGCGATTCTACAACAAAAAATAAGAAAAACTTAATATAAATATATGTCCTAAATGTCTTAGTTTTTAAACCACAAGATGTTAAAAATTTAAAAAAAAATTATATTAGGACATATGTTTATATGAAGTTATTTTCCAATTTTCTGTTATAGAATCGCCCCGTAAAGTGTGTCGGTGGAGTTACTGGACACCCTGTATGTATGTAGGTAATTTAATTAAAATTAATGAAAACTGATGTTTATTGGTGCCTAAAAGGTGAGGTTTAACGACTTTAATAAAGAGTAGCTTATTTTTTAAGTTTTTGATTGTCTATAAAATGGCGTCCCCAGCTTTGCGATATCTGTCAAAATAAAAAGTTATGATGTAAATAAATTTTAAATTTTAGGTTAAGTGCCCTCTGGCAGTATTAAAAAAGTACTTTTGTCTTTAAATTTTAGAATCTGCAAAGCTCGATTTGTGTGCCAAATATCAACTGGATTGGTTAAAAATAAATGCAATGTGGCGAAAAACCAAGATAAAAACTCTGACGGCTTGTAACTCGAAAACGAATGACATTTTGAAAAAACAATGTTTATGAAGCTCTACTTTATTTTGTCAAGTAAAACACCCCCTTAAGTTTTGTGATCGATTTTTGAATCACCCTGTATATTGGCATTTAGGTGAACAGGTGACAGAAAAAGAAATAATTATTTAAATTGTACAAGATCTAGCAAAATTAAATCTATCATTTAATCATGCGTAGCTTAAAGCCAAAACATTACCTTGTGTCACCAACAATAACCTTAAAAAATTAATTTTCCAACATGGTGTTTGAATAACAGTTATAAGGTTAACGCATGAAGTATTAAAAGGATATCTTTATAATTTTTTTGTTTTGGTTTCATTTACATATACCGGATAACTTTTTAATTTTTGACTTTTAAAACAATTCTAAATTTTCTCATTGTGAACGTTGCATCAACGCCGCTGTTGCCTTTTGTGATTTTTGAACATTATATGAATTCTTGCTGCGTTATACAACTGACACCCAGTCAGTGTGACTTTCGGAATACAAATTACAAATAAATACTCCCAAATTTAAAAGAAGCCACCGTCAATGATGGTAAATATATTTAAATTCCAATATAAAACTAACTTTTATTCACACTGTATATAACTTTACTTTGTTCCCACAGTTCATATACAGAACATCGGCACATGTTAATACCAACACAATATGCAATAAAGAAAGAAAAACACTATTAAAATCCTAATTATACTGTGAACTAGCGCAATGAGCTTTAAAACCAGAACACTTAAGTTTAGATCGACCGACCGCACAACAGACTTCAGATTACCCAGACCTATGTCTTATTGTTTTCGTATTTTTTTTTCGGCTAAGCTAACGAGTTTAAATTACCTTGAAAAAGGTTGAAGAACTAAATTATTACAGGGTCTGATTGCCAATATTATTTATTTATTTACTTATAACATAAATAGAGGATTTAAAAGTTTTTCATTTTATTTTGTTTTCCCATTTGATTACCACTAGCTACTAGGTAAGTAGATAATCAAAATACGAGGTGTGTCCAAAGCGTATCCAACCTGCTTGCGTATTTCCCGTTGGCGTTAGTTTTCATAATCGGGCGAGTGGCATCCAATAAAGTAGTCCTCATTTAATTGAACAACACGCCCTAAGCGTTGTTTCCACTTTTCAAAACAGTCCTTGATGTCAGATTTTGAGATAGTCATGAGTACCCTCGTCGCATTATCTTTAATTGTTGTTATAGTCAAACCGGTGGCTTTTGACAAGTTTTTTCAAATTCGAGAATAACCAAAAGTCACAGGGGGCCAAGTCAAGACTGTACGGAGGTTGATATAGCAGTGCAATTTTATGTTTCGTTAAAAATTGATGTACATAAAGGGCACTTTTTATGGACATTAACGACCAGCCAATAAGTTTGTAAAGCTTCACTGTTGATGATCATGTCGCACAAAGGTCGCTGGAACACTTTGGCGCGAAGATACACAAGCAGGTCGCATACTCTTCGGATATACCTTGTATAAAAAGATATAAATTATTTTTTAAGGATGGTTTCCGTCTACATTGTTACAATTTTTGAGTTAAATAAAAAACACATTTTTTAATTTCCATTTTTAGAAAATTTCCAAAAATAGAGAATCTATCAAAACTTAAGAAATAGGACAAAAAAAAACTTAATGTAGATATTGAGTCCTCTAGCAGCATACAATCAATGTATTAAATCAAACTTTGGGTTGTAACTCAAAAAAAATGACATTTGGAAAAAATCTAAAGCTGCACCTATATTTTATTTTGTAATTGTTTTTTAAATGACCCTGTATTCATCAATATCTATAGGGACTCAATAATATTGACTATGAAACAAGTTGTTTAAAAATCAAAGTTACTTAAAATTTATTAATTTTTAATTTTGTTTTAAAACAATCAAGTTCTCCTCTGCATATTTGTTATTCCAAACTTAAGTTTATATGAGCTAAGTAATGAAGTTTGTCTTTTGTTTACCAAATGAAATCAATCTTCTTTAAGGTAAAGTATCTTGTTGTTTAATCTTCCTTAAGAACAATATAATAAATAGTCACAGTAAATGTAAATTAAGTCTTTCTTAACTTCTATTTAATATCTTAGAAACAATAAGAATTTTGGCCTAATAACTTTTGTGGCTTATTGCCACAACTTATAAACTTTTATTTCATTTGTTAGAACCTTCCACAAGTTTATATGGGGCTTCAATTTTGACTCTTATCATTGCGATTTGTTGGTGTTGTTGGAAATCAGAAGTATCATTAAAACCTTAAAAACAAACAAGATATGTTTCCTCTTAAGTAGGTCTGAAACATTTGTTATATAAACATTATCTAAAAAAACGCATTTTTTTTATCTACAATATTTTTATAGGAATTAGCGACGAAGAAAAATTTAGAAAAAAGTTTAGTTAATAATTTTTTTACAAAATCGAACTATGGAAGATTAAAAAAATGGAATCACCTTCAAAAAATGTTTATATTTGTTTAAAAATACCCTGTTCTTAATATAAAGCTAATTATTTTTAGTATTGTAAATCCATCCATTATTATTAAATAAAGTTTAAATACAACTACCCACTAAGATGTCTGCTTACCATCAGTAAAATCGCTCATATTAACAGGCTTGCTCTCAGGTATGGCTTCAGTTGAACTTCCCACACTGGAAGTCTCCATAGTTCCCACACTTCCAGCCCATTCCACAGTTGTAGCATTTACAGTAACTTCCGTCACACTAGGTAATGATGTAGTTCCTTTTTCCCCTTCACTTGTCGTTGTTACCACTGACGTTACTGATGATATTGAGCTAGTAGTTGATTCTTGAGCGGGAATGGAACTTAAGCTAGCATTTGATTCGGGAGAAACTGTAGTAAGTGAAACTTCTACTAGGGTAGAAGTGGACGAAGTTTCTGGAGAAAGGGTTATTAAAGGTGTAAGTGTGGATATGGGTTCAACTGAAGAAGGAATATCTGGAGATGAGGTAGGTGATGATGTTTTATTTGATGTTGAAGCCGAAGGCGGTGTAACTGGAGAAACGCTGGGTAAAAGAACCCAGCCATCGGGTGTTGTTATTGGTACCCACTCTAGAACAAAATTGTTAGTTATCTTCACAATAATTTAAAAAAAATATATATATAAAATACAAATGGTAAATGGTCAATTCTTTTCCGGATTTAAGGAGTGTTAATTATTGGCACCCCTGTACATTTTACAAAAAAAATGTAAGATCATTCTTTGAAGAGACCAATCTGACAAACCTTTGTGCCAAGTTTTAAAAAATTTTAGGATGCAAATCTTGGATTATTCAATTAAAGGTAACACTAAACAGACAGCAGCCACCAGCAAACAATTTTTTATAAGACTTTGTCAAATTTTACGTACAACCGAATAAAAGAAATGTTTTTTCGTTTCATCAATTTTACAACCATTACATTCAAAGTTAGAGACATAAAATTTGGTAATTTTGCAGTAACATTTAAATAAATAATTCAAGATTCGCTCACTAAAATTTTTTAAACTTAGCACGAGGGTTTGTAATATTCGTCTCTTTCAGAAGTTCTTTATATTTTTCTATAAAATGTACAGAGGAGCCAATAATTACCCCTTTTAAAATTTACATTGGATTTCCTATGTTCTCTCCGGCGACGCACCAACCGGGATGAAAGATTATAAAAACTATTTTTATGTAACCTTAGAAAATATTTTGTTAAAATCAACACTTAACTGTTAACTTGGACCAAATCCTACATTTTTATACATGTTTACAAAAAACAGGCTTTTAAAAAATTAAAAGATACAATTTAGTTTTAGAAATGCAATATTATAGTGCAGCAGCAAAATTATCTACAGCCATTTTCATTTAGCCATTTGTTTATCTGTTATTTTAATAATATAAATAATTCTTTGTTATTCTATATGCTTATTTCTTAATTCTTTCTTATTTATAAAGACGAATAATTGTTATGTTTATACCATCAGTTATATTTCCAGTAGTAACCGTCTCATTTTCCATACTGACAACTGTGTGATTTTTAGTGTCATCGAGAGTCCATGTTACTAAACCGGGAATTGGTGCTGGCTTTTCACTGCTACTAATGATGGTACTACTCAAAGTGGTACTTGGGGTAGATGGTTTAGTTGAAAAAGTACTACTAATTGAAGAAATTGGGGCGCTAGTAGTTTCACTTGTAGCAACATTAACTATTGTGGTAATCCTTGTACCTAAAAATATAACATAAAGCTACACCTTTTATAATATGGTTATAAAAACTGCTTTTTTTCATTTTCTATTTGCATTAATATAAATTAATAAAACATACATACTCAGTATCCAGAATAGATGTTACAAAAGGACAAAAGGACCAAAAGTTTAAAATTACCTTTTGAAATTCAAAAATTTTGGTCTATTTGTTCTCTTGTAACACCTATCCTGGGACACACTGTTTAGGTATTGTAACAAATGTTAGAATTCTCACATTAACGAATCAAAATGCGAACATTTAACTCCAATATTGGCGAACACGAATGGAAATGTTTAATTTTCAAATATAGCATTCGCAAAATATCATTCAGGTTTGATAAAATTTAGGGTATTAAAAATTTCATTTTTGTCTTTAATTTTTATTTTTTGTGAGAGAAATAATAACCTTTATATAAAAAGTGGTATATTAAAGTAGTAGTTATAATTTCCTACATATATATAAACCCCACACAATAATTTTAACTAGACTTATTTCACCTAGATACTCTATGACCTAACCTTATTAAACCTCTGAATTTCTTTTTGTATCAAATATATTATTATTATTTAAAATAAGATTTTTTCTTACTAAGAATGAAAATTTTAAGTTTTGCCTATTTGTGATTTGTTACATTTGATTACATCAAACAAAGTGACCACATTTTAATAAATGTTTCGATTTAGAAGCCTTATAGACTTGTAGAGAAAAATAAACTTACCATCAGTTGTACTGCTACTAATAGGTCTTAATGTAGTGGTTGTATTTACACCCCCAACAGTCAAATATCCACTACTTTCTATTACTTCATTTGTAGCTGGGTTTATTGTAGCGCTTTCAAGAATTTGAGAAACGTTTTTCTTCGACACTGGTGCATCACCTGGTAACGTTGATGACACAGGACTGGCTGTGGTTTTCGAAGAAGTTGTTGGTGGTGCACTTGATGATGCTTGGTCTGATAATGATATTGATCCTGGTGCTACCGATGTCAAAATGGATCCTGCTGATGTTGTTGTAAGTGTTGCACTAGGTGGTTTTTTGGTAACTATCGGTGAAGAGCTTGAGGTCGTTAATACTGTCGGTTTTTTTGTTAGTATAACAGGAGGCTTTTTAGTTGTTGTGACAGTTTGTGGACGTTTTGTAGTTGTTAGTGATGGTTTAGCTAAAAAATTTACACAAATAAAACACCTAAATAAGAAACAATAAAAATTCCGCTTAAATACTGAATAGAGTGTTACCCCACAGAACTCTAAAAAACTAGAGTTCTATGGTGTTATCCACATCTTACTAGGACTTTTTAGGTAAACCCGTGACTACAGACGTCAAAATTCATAAAACTATAACAGATGTTAGGTCAAATTAATTAAATATAAGAGGTTATTTAAAAGAGAATTGCAAATTTAAAATAAGTGCAAAACCATGACGCTCGAGTACGGGAGCCGTAATGGCTTGTTCCACCACTGACGGTAGGGACCGGAGGGATTGTCTCACGTCGATCGTATACATTTTCCAAGCTCATCCTATCATGGAGTTTACTCTGCTTGGACGAACACATCAAACACTATTTAATGATTGTTAACAATACTTACTATTAACTTCATTCGTACTAGGCTTTGTGACTCTTCTTGTTGGTTTAGTACTTGGCGTCCTTCTAGTAGTTGTTCTACTAGTTGTCGTGACTGAGGGTCTCTTAGTAGTACTAGGCGTCCTTCGAGTGGTCGAACTTCTCGTTGTTGTCACTGGGGGCTCTTTAGTGGTACTACTTACTCTAACAGGCTTGCTAGGTTTCTGTGAAGGCTTACGTGTTGAAACTGGTTTACTAGTCTTTGTAGGTTTTGTGGTAGGCTTACTTGAAGTGGATGATACAGGTTTGGAAGGTTTTTGATAGGGTTTTGAAGGAGACGTGACAGCAGGTCTGGGTTTGGTTGTGGTTGAAGGAGGTTTTGTAGAAGATTTTGTAGGTGTACTTGGTCGTCTAGTTGTTCCAGACTGCAATGGTCTTGATGTTGTTGCTTCTACAAGAGAACCATCTACGACTTGAAATGTTTGTAGCTTCTCAGCTACTGTGGTTACTTCAGTTGTACTTGTGGTGCTTGTGGTACTACCCAGGGGAAGTTTTTCACCGAAAGGTCTTGATGGAGAATTAGGTTTGGGGCTTGAAATTAGTGATGTCGTACTGCTAAATTTAGTAGGTTGAGACGATGCTGTGCTTGTTATAGTGTCCTGTTTTGTTGGCTTTGTTGAGGAAGAACTTGATTCTTTATTTTGCTGATTAATTGATATCTAAAAGGGTGAGTGAAAGATACAAAATTAACTTAGTTTCTAAAATAATACAGTGGATTGTAAGTAATATTTTAAATTCGTTATGTTAAAAATAATATAAATAAAAATAAAGCTTAATAAATTTGACCTATCGCGGCAAAACTTTTTATTTTGCTCCATCATGTCATATATTACGTTACGTAGAGGGTACTTTTAATTTAATAGCGCCATAACTGCAAAATTTCTGATTTGATTATATGGCGATATTGCACTCTAGAAAGCTAAACTTTAAAGTAAAATCCACCCTTACGGCACTACGAAACTTTTAGTTTCGTTTAATAGCATATAGCTACAACTACAATTGTTAAACATCTAATATACAGGGTGTCTTCATAATAGGATACTGATTCTTTTTTCAAAGAGAAAGTTAAAATAAGCATATTATGTCCCAAATGTTTTAGTTTTAGAGATACAGGGGTTAATAAAAACATATTTGTGATACCACTCTAAATATTTTAATTAAATTTGGTAAATAGAACCTAAAAAGCATTCACTACGTTTATATCGAATAGTTGAAGCTAGCTTGAGTAAAATCGGCTTTTAAAAGTGGCTTGAGAAAAGCGATATAAACGCGCTTGAAAGTGCCTTGAATCGTTCAAGTCAAGCCTGAAAATAAGTAGGGTTGACTTTACTGAAGCCGATTAGAAACACGATATAAACGATTCAAGCGAGCTTAATAACTGCCTAACTTCAGATGAATTCTTCCTCGAACGTCATTAGTGTCAATTTTATATATGATTTTGACATTGTTATACAAAATATGAGTGGAAAAACAGGTGAAAAAACTTTAAAACACGCTCACACCAACAACAGCACACAAAACCGGACAACTTAGGTGAGGTTTGTTTTTCATTTGATGTCTACTGTGAATTTAGATGCAAAACTGCCGCATGCATACGACGATGGCCTGAAACGTGCTTGACCTTGATATTCAATCGACTTTCAAGCCACCGAAATAAACACGTAGACTTGGAAATCACTTCAAAGCCGCTTTGTTTTCAAGCCAGCTTGAACTATTCGATCTAAAAGTAGTAATTTTTATATTACTCCATGCACTTTTAAACAAAAATCTATATGGTTTGTGCGTAAAATATAACAAGCGATAATACTGGAAGGGCTCACAGAACAACCCATACGCATAAGGAAAAAAAATAAGTCACCTTAGTAAAAAATCGATGGTTTTCGAGATGATGGTACTTAAAATTTGTTAAAATCGTCATTTAAAATCAGAATATGACTGTCACACCCAACGAAATTTATATTTTATAATATTTATTTCTGGCCAAAACGTCTAGTATGAAAGATCAAACAAACCAACATATATCATATATCAAATAAAAAATTAAACTAAAAGTTCTTTCCGATAAACCTTCAGTGTGTATTTTTCATATTTCGAAAAAAGTTATTCTTCACAAAAACTTATACTTTATCTAAAATAGCGAAAGTGGTAATAACAATCGCCATATGATATACAGTGCATTTCAAAATTGTAAAACTTTCATTAATATATCAAAAATCAATACTTTATTACTCAGGTCATTTTCTTTTTTCTAATGCCAAAAGTGGTATAATAGATGTTATAAAAGAAAAAAACGTTTTCTTCTAAAGTGTGAAAAGCAGCACTTTTCCGCACGCAATTTAGTTTGGAAAGTGTCACTTTTCCGCACTAGTGCGGAAAAGTAAAAACTTCCCACTTAAACAGGTACTTAAAATGTTTTTAGTTCTGAAGTTTGACTTGTTATAATTTTATTATTGGCATAGTATTCTTTTATTTGTACAAATTAGGTGTAAAATCAACAAAAATTCACTAAAAACTATTATTGTTTTAAAAACATTGTTTCAAAAATCCAGGTATACATTAAATTTGCTTGTCAGATTTTTAGTTTTGACAGGTGCCGGTGTCCATGTTATAAAAGATCATAGTCTATAAAAGTCATCAATAATTAAAAGTGTCTTTAGTACATTCTGATCAGTATCGTCGATTTTGATAAAAAACGTTTTCCAAGGAATCTTCTGACGAGGAATTACCTGAATCTATTCTAAAAGCAGCCGAAATAGCAAATTTAGATTTGTTGCCGTCCAAGTCGAAGCACAGGTACGAGAAAGAATATACAGCATTTACAATCTGGTGTGGCGAGAAAAAATCAAAAGTATGAAAGAAGAAGTTTTTATGGCATATTTCGCGGAACTTGTTAAAACATGTAAGCCCAATACCTTATGGTCAAGGTATTCCATGTTAAAAAGTATCATTAAGATTAAAAAGAACATGGATTTAAGCAAATATTTCAAAGTTACATCATTTTTGAAGAAGCAAAATGTGGGATTTAGACCCAAGGAGGCCAAAATTTTCTAGAAAAATAAAATAGCAAAATTTATTAATGATGCTCCAAATGATGTCAATGTAGCAATGAAGGTAGCTACAATTTTCGGACTGGATGGCTGGTGCGTTTCGTCGAAAAGAATTGATGAAAAACAGCAGTGATAATATTGACGATAAGAGGAATCTTTTAATTGTAAATATTCCAGACTTCAAAAGCCATTTTAACCAAAGTTTTGTTATTTCCAAGGAAATTAAAAATGAAAACACCACACAGAAGATGTTTTGTTAATTAAAAAAATTGGCTTGTACTGTCCAGTGCATAGGAATAAATTCTTTTGGCAAGATGCCCTCTGAAATAGCTGCCTATTTACGTCTTTCAAACCCAGAACTTTACACGGGACATAGCTTTCGCCGTTCCTCAGCTACAATATTAGCTAATTCTGGTGAAGGCATAACGAATATTAAACGACTTGGAGGTTGGAAATCATTATTTGTTGCAGAAGGCTACCGAGAAAGCTCTACAAGTTTCAAGAGGGACTTATCAAACAAGATATTATCCCAAAATTCATATACCTTTGAATACAGCAAAACGCATTCAAGGCCTTATTGTACCGTCTTCTAGCAAGCAACAATGTGCACCTCAACGACAATCTCCAACTCCGCAACATACCCACTACAACTTGCCTCTGCGATTAATTTGCAAAATGCTACGAACTGTTCTTTTACGATTAATGTTGTTAATAATAATAAGCAGTAATGGTAAAAAAAATATTATCAAATGGTTGTTTAGTTTGGCTTTTTCCACACACTCGTAGAAAAAATAGCGTTCCTAACACGTGCCGAAAGTGCCATTTCCGCACTTGACTGCTTGACCTGGCACTTTCAGCACTGGTTAGAAAATATACCATTACCAACCTGTGACTTAAAAGTACAAATAACATTTTATTTATTTTTTTTTAAACCTCCTATAAATTTACATCTTTAGGTAAAACACCCAAAGGTTGACACATTAAGAGAAAAAATGACATGTTAATTTTTTTTACAAATTTTTTTATTTTTAATGGTTCTTCTGGTATAAAAAGTTAACTTGCTTATCACTTTATAATGTATATTTTTCAAAATTATCTAGCAAGCTATCTTTAAAAAATATACCCAAATCTTTAAGACGCAGATTTTCCACTAAAGATTGACATGCTTAAAAGGTCAGAGCTCTAAAGATGGACAGATCTTTGGACTAAAGATTGACAGTTAAATATTTTGCTCCACTTCTTTTATATTAATTAATATTTAATAGTTAAATTAATATAAATCAGTGTATTTAAAAAACACTTTTGTTTTCTATAGTTCTGAAAATGCCATGATAAAATTAAAAAGTAAAGATCAGTACGTACGACGTACTTAAAATACCCATTTATTGACATATTTAAATCCAATAGTTGACACATCTGTAAATAACATTTATCCAACACTTACATATAATATCTACATAATTGATCAGATTTTGAGGATATAAAGTGTACTATAAGTTACTAGTGAGCTAAAGTACCCTTTAGCTCACTAGTGAATTATAGTCAACGTAGTTACCAACAAAATGCATTACAACCAAACAAGCTTGCTTTCCAAAAAATACAAAATTTTGTTGCTGGTGTTGACAATGACAAGTAACAAATAATGGATGACGTTTTCAAATTACTTTCGATATTAAAAACGATTTATACGAAAGTGTTGGATAAAATTTTGTATTAGACACGTGAGTTATTACATATAAGTCACTTAAGAAAATTACCTCTCTCGCCCTTCGGGCTCGAGAGTTAAACTTTTCTTGCGTGACTTATATGTAATATAACTCACTTATCTAATAAATAACTATTATCCAACACTTACATATAATATCTACATAATTGATCAGATTTTGAGGATATAAAGTGTACTATAAGTCACTAGTGAGCTAAAGTACCCTTTAGCTCACTAGTGAATTATAGTACAATTATACAACAAAATGCATTACAACCAAACAAGCTTGCTTTTCAAAAAATACAAAATTTTGTTGCTGGTGTTGACAATGACAAGTAACAAATAATGGATGACGTTTTCAAATTATTTTCGATATTAAAAACGATCCCGCCCTTCGGGCTCGAGAGTTAAACTTTTCTTGCGTGACTTATAGGTAATATAACTCACTTATCTAATAAATAACTATAAAATTAAAAACAAAATTAACTTAGCTAACATAAATTATACAGAAATGCTAATATAATACTAGTATTTATAATACTTAAGAAAAGGAAATTTTTGAAAAACATAATAAAACGAAATAATTACTAAATAGCTAAACTACATATACAGTTTCCTAGAACTGGTAAAAAGTAACTATCCATCGACGTTCAATTCTTTATTGAATTGGTACTTTAAACGATTGCCAGCAATTTTTATTTGGGGAAAACTCTTTTTTTCCAGAAAATTTTACCAGGACATAATCATTTTCCCTAAAGCTTTCTACTTCTTGTTTGGTCAGTGATTCTGTCATGACCTGATCATATTGTAGAATTTCTGAAGAACTTATTTCATCATCAGTATCAGAAGCTTGCCATTCTTCCGATGTGTCAGAATCAGACGTGATATCACTCATTTTCCTCGAATTTATTTTATTTCCTCTTGTTTTTTCTTCTTTATACCATTTTTTTCTTGTTTGACGTTTTCTAGCATTTCTTTTTTCTTTTGTCTCTTTTCTGTTCTAAGGCTGCTTCCATATCTTCAGGTGAGTATTTTAGCAACTGGCGTTTGTTTTAGGCCATTTTCGATAAATCCGAGGGGTGTCTCACTACGGGAATAGGTATACAAATCGTCGGGAATTTTCAGGAATTTACGGGAATTTTTAGTAATTTACGGGAATTTACAGAAATAGGATTTTCAGGATTTTCTTTTTTTAGAGAAATTTTTCAAGAATTCGATAATTTTCGGGAATAAGTGTACAAAATTTTAATTAGTGAGACACCCCAGGGGTGTCTCACTACGGGAATAGGTGCACAAATCGTCGGAAATTTTCATAAATCTACGGGAATTTTCAGGAATTTACGGGAATTTGTAGAAATAGGATTTTCAGGATTTTCTGGAAACATTATTTTTTTAGAGAAATTTTTCAAGAATTCGAGAATTTTTCGGGAATAGGTACTATTTTAACTAGTGAGATACCCCTCGGATAAATCCAATAATTCTGAAAATCGATAAATGCATATCTAAAAAGATCTAATGGTTGACATTACAATACCAAAAGTTGACAGGAGTGTCATCCAATAGTTCTGATTGAACAAATTTACTAAAACTTGTATTTCTAGAAATGGAAAAACTAGTGTAAATGAGGGAGAAAAAAAACAGCAAAACATGAAAAAACCTCCATAGAGTCAAAAGTTGACACCCGGTGTCAATCTTCAAAACTTTCTACTTTTAGGTACCAGTTGTTGACACCCCCAATATCATAACAATAAACGATTTATGGCGTAATTCTATTAAAAAAAAATTTTTAAAGTTTAAGCATGCTACAGTTAAAAAAAACATATCAGTCTATGCTCTTACCTTAGTTATGAAGCACCAAACCTAATTTATTTCTTAACAAAAATCTTTAGAATTAGCAGAAACAGGTCAAGACACATGTAAGCACCAACTTTAACGCTCAATGCAGATAGCGCTAGCTTTTATTATCTAATTATATGTACTCTATAAACATTGAAAATTTGTTAATATACTGTATATTGCACATAAGTGTCAATCTTTAGTTCACTGTCAATATTTGGGTATTTTACCTTAGGTATTAACATCTTTTTCTAAATTGATGATTGATTTTTCTAGTTGATTTAATTATTTTTATAGAAAAATGGTTTTACCTACCGTACTACTACTGCTACTGCTACTTAAACTTGACTGAGTACTACTAGTACCAAACATCACCGACGTTTTGTTGTGTATCCTTTCGGGCGGTTCCCTACTATCTAATATTATATTCGTTTCTATACTATTTTCTATTTCTTTGATGGGTTCTATGTGACAACAGGAACCAAAATAAAACCTATCTATACAGGTACCTAGGTGGGTACCATTGGATTTAAGGCAGTCTATGGCGAACATACAGACGCCACTGAGACCACTGTTTTTCTTGATACACATGGAAGATTTCTTATATTTCTACCATTTGTTGAACCTGAAAAAAAACAAAATGTATTTATTATTTGCTGAAGTAATAATAAATAAATAAATAAATATTTTTTATAGTTACATTTTTGACCAATTTTATAAAACAAATGCATATAAATATGCCTGAAAATGCTTTCTTTCTAAGAAAAAAAAGGTTTTTAATAATATCTTAAACATTCCTTACCGAATTTTAATAAAATTTGGCTGTGGTATTGGTTGTAAAAAGGTTAATTTAGACCTAACTTAATTTTAATTAGTTAAATCAGGGGCGGCGTGGGACGCATTTTAGCTATTATTATTGACAAAAAATGTACGTCACTGACTTTTTGCAACTTTTTTTTCGATGAAACATCTAAAAATACAACTTTTTTGTATCTTAATATTTTTAGGCAGTTTGCTTAGTTTTCTAGAAAAAAAACCGCATATTCCTGGGCTATACAAGAAACATTAGGGCAATATTTTCTTTTAAGAATTAACTGTGATAATTTGCTATTACCAATTATGTTATAACAACAACAAATCCAAAGCTTTTGACCAGGTTTGGCATGCCGCACTTCTTAATAAACTTCCCTTCTTTGGTCTTTCAACTAAACTCTGTACTTGGCTCTCTAGTTATCTATCTGATCGACGTATATCAGTTATTGTGGACGGTCATTCTTCAAGATTTCACCAAGTTAATGCTGGAGTGCCTCAGGGCTCAGTTCTGGCACCTTCTTCACATCAACGACCTTCTCTCGTCCACAACTAATTCCATTCATAGTTTCGCCGACGATAGTACCCTTCACTCCAGTTTTCAGGTTCCTAAACCCATCACTAAACCTGATTTGGAAAACAAACGCAGAGCAATGCAGATATCTCTTTCGCAGGATCTTACTTTAATATTGGATTGGGGCGCCAAAAATCTTGTCCACTTTAATGCATCCAAAACACAATAATGTTCCTTGTCGCGAAAAGAGTAACCAAATACTCATCATCTACTTATGAGCGGCCAAGTTTTAGAGAGCAAAGACACCTTCAATCTTGTGGGCGTCACATTTGAAAGTAACCTTAACTGGCATAAACACAAACCACGACGGCTTCAAAAAGCTTGGATTTCTCTTTTGAGCCAAACAGTATTTTTTCCCTTCTAATTTATACACTTTATATCAACCCTAAGCATTCTGGATTCTATTCAAAGAAGAGCTATTCGTCTCATTAATGATCCTTCACTTACGGAAAGGCTTTCCTCTCTTGCCCATCGTCGGGCTGTAGGGGATCTATCGCTTTTTATAGGTACTTCCATGGCTTCTGCTCTGAAGAATTGTCCAGTATAGTTCCTCCACTTACGGTTCTCAACAGAGAAACTCGTGGTTCCGCGCGTATGCATCCCTATACGGTCCAACTGGACAGGCCCCGAACTTCCCACTTAGTTCGTTCTTTTATCCCTAGAGTTCCCTAACGGTACGTTAGTATTTAGGCTTCTAGTCTTCGTGGTTTGTCCAAAGATAAAAAAAAAAAATAGTTAATTTAATAAATTTGATACCCCGTCTAACAAATTTGAGTAAAAAAGTGTTTTTAAAGTTAAAGTTTTTTGAAAAGTTTAACACCGTGTATCTTAGGAACGAAAAATTTCAGAACCCATGTTTATATCTTTTAATATAATAATAATATAAAATTGGCTCAGAAATACGCCCTTAAATTTTCTTTTCGCAATAAGGAATCACCCTGTATAGATAGTTACATTCCAAAGTAATTTCAACGTCTAAAACCTTTCGAAGGAGTGAATTTATCAAAAAATGGTCATACCTTTTTGTAGCGAGACAAATAGTCTTGAAAATTGGTATTTAATTTATTTAAATATTGACATTTGTAGTAGTAACAAAAATGTAAGCTCAAAAATAAAATTATAATAAATAATAGTTTAAAAAAACTAAAAAACACGCTTTTATATGCAACCGAACTAAAAATTAGAAAATAATTTTTCATTAAAAAAATATTGTCACTTCAGAGTAATAAGCGTGTGGTGCTTAATATATTAAATGTTATAATTATTATATTTGCCAATATCTAGGAGGGAAAAGTTATGAAAAAATAGTAAAATGCACCCCACGCTTTTTACTCTGAAGTGACAATATTTTTTTAATGAAAAATTATTTTCTAATTTTTAGTTCGGTTGCATATAAAAGCGTGTTTTTTAGTTTTTAAACTATTATTTATTTTTCATTTTTAGTTCGATATGCATGAATGTATGTATGTATGTAAAATGCTCCAGTTTATTCACTAAAAAATTCCTTCGCCATTTTGTCAAGAGTAGCTAAAGTTCCTAAGGAAAGTTTGGGATGTTGCCAAAAGATGGCAACACAGGTGTTGTTTTTATAATATAAAGGATTTTTTTATCCTGGCGATCCTAATCAGGATAACGGGATACTGTTTGCAGATTATTGCATTGTCATGGGTCCTTGATACGTGTGCAAAGTTTCAAAGAAATCGAATAGCTGGAAGTTGGTAAAAATTAGGCTCAAAGATTCCGTTACATAGATAGATAGATAGATAGATAGATACAACCCAAGCTAATAAAAGCGTGTTAAAAAATAGTGTAATGTGTAAAGCCCGATTACATGGGACGACAATTTACGAAGAGAGTTTTTTGTAGGGAATTTAATTTTCTTTAAGAATGTGTGTTGGTAAAATTTTTCAGATCAACAATTTGCAAGTTTTGCTCAAGGAAGATAAACTTTTTAATAAGGAGTGCTCGATTTTTTATATTTGTCCGGAAATATAGGTTATGTTTGTGACGTCACCTTTTTGCCATAATATTTCTATACAGGGTGGCCCACCATATTCGACACGGTCTGTAGCTGGATAACCATGGGGTTTTTAAAAAAGTAAATACTGAAACTTATACAGGTCAGATAAGGCCACAGTATACAATTATTTTACTCTATACAGGATGTCTCAAAAAAGTGTGACGTATTAAAGTTATATTTTTTAAATGGAACACCCTATATTTTATGACGGTTTTAGATTCTACATAAAAAATAATTTAAGTTTGTTTATAGTACAAAGTGACTAATTTTATATTTATATTCGTTTTTGTGATATTTGATTTTTTTCAAAATGCAGGGTGTAATTAAATTAATTTTATTTTAACAATATAAACTCCTTAAACTTTAAAATTTGTTACAAGATTAGAAAAAGTCTGCCTTATCATACGTAGGTCATATCGAGATCATAGATTTTACAGGGTGATCAAAAAATAATTTCAATTTTTTAGAAAGTCAAATAGCAATATCTCTCTTATTTTAAATGGAACACCATGTATTTTTACACCACATGATGACAAACCAAATGCTCTTTCAAATGGTGTATAGGTTGCCTATACCTATCTTTTATACTTTTTAAGTAAATTCCGTTTTAACATATTTTTATTCCAAATTTCTATTTAAATGTAAGTAGGCTGGGATATAGCTATGCCTATTTATTAAGCCGTTATTGCAAAATGTAAATTTGTTGGAAAAAACCACAAAATTAAAAGATTTTGTGTTATCTGCCACTATTTTTAAAATTCACAGAAAAAAAAATTCATTAGTTGCTTATAATGCTACTTCCAATAACACTTATTCTAGCTGAATGTGGTAATGATAAAACTTGTGTTTTTAAACAATCCTAATAACGCCTCTGGTCAGTTATGACGACATTCTGTGACCTATAACTCGTTTCTTCCATTATCCATAATCACTGTGTCAAATTTATTAAGGTTATTAGATGGTTTCTCCTGGAATATTTTTCAGGAATAACTCTAGACTAAAGTAAACCATTTTTTCACATCCTACCAGTATTATATCATCTTGTTGTTGTAGAAGAAGGGTTTTTATTTAAAATCATTGAAAATTCTTTTAAACTGACTCAAAACACTAGTAATCAATAAATGGTCGTTGTTATTTTCTTAAGAAAAATAATAATGGCTGCTATGTCACAGACAAATTTAATTTAAATAAATATTTGGACTAAAAATTTGTAAAAACAGATTTTACTAAAAAGCACAAAAGATAGGTATAGGCAACCTATACACCATTTGAAAGAGTATTTTATTTGTCATCATGTAACGTAAAATAATACAGGGTGTTCGATTTAAAATAAGAGAGAAATGGCTATTAGATTTTCTGAAAAATTGAAATTATTTTTTGATCACCCTGTACAATATTTGATCTTGATTTAACCTACGTATGATATGGCAGACTTTTTCTAGTCTTATTACATATTTTAAAGTTTAAAGTGTTAAAGTAAAGTCAATTTAATTCTACCTCTGCATTTTGAAAAAAATCAAATATCACAAAAACGAATAAAATTAGACACTTAGTACTATAAACAAACTTGAGTTATTTTTTAAAGTAGAATCTAAAACCGTCATAAAATATAGGATGTTCCATTTAAAAAATATAACTTTGATATGTCACACTTTTTGAGACATCCTGTATAGAGTAAAATAATTTTATACTCTGGTCTTATCCGCCCTGTATATGTTCCAGTATTTACTTTTTTAAAAACCCCATGGTTTTCCAGCTACAGACCGTATCGAATATGGTGGGCCACCCTGTATATAAAAAAATAAACCAATATTTGCATACTATAAAACAAAATCACTAAAAAATATAAAAAAATTGTATCTTACCCTAAATAACGCTTTAAACGTAAATTTCCTTTAAAAAATATCCAAGGTCAATGACCCCTGTTTACAGGTTTTAAAATTCTCTGGAACTGCAGTACTAATAACTACTCAATTTAACTATAAACAACAATCTATTTTATTTAACAATATATCATTGCTATAAATATATATAAAAGTCTAATAATAAAAAGCAAAAAAATATCACCAAAACCTCGAAAAAAACCTTCCAGTACGATTGTAAACAAAGAATTACGGAAAAAGATTACGTCACAAAATTTAGCGAACGTAGGCTTTAATGGGATTGAGTGCTCCTTATTAAAAGGTTTATTTTCCTTGAGTATTGCTATTCACTCTACCCTACTCCCCCCTACTCCCCCTCCCACTTCAAAAGGGATATAACCGCTAGTGATAAGCCGGCTGTCCATGAGAGCTGTTTTCCGCTCGCGGATGATAATTCAGCGTTGTGATTGGCGAAAAAGCATTTTAATTTTGCACTAACCAATCCCAACGCTGAATTTATCATCCGCGAGCGGAAACCGCTTTCATGGATAGCCAGCTTTACACAAGTTCCATTTTTTATTTTTTAGATAGTCAAATTGTCGTTTCTGGTACGCCACTGTAAAGAAATTTGTTATATAACACGTAAAATATTTTAGTAGGTCAGGCTCGGCAGGTCCCGTTACGGCACACACTTAATCGGATCATCACGATTATCGCCTGTATTGCTATAAACATACTTTAAAAATCGAATGTGATCTTACCGATTAATTTTGATAGGAGTTAGATTAATTTCATAGTTGATTTATTCTATGATGATAAAAATTACATCTTTGTTATATAAATGATGTAATACAATACAAACCGGATTTTGGTTGTATCTTTTAATTTACCTTTATTAAGTATATAAATATTTTTTTATTATTTTTTAACTCTTCATGTTGAATTTTACTATACGTCACGTTTGCCTTCCATATCCGTCACATATCGATTGCATAATAGCTAATTATGTATCAAGGGCGTTACTAGGACTAGATTTTGACCTCATGGGCATTATAGTCCAGTAAAGCCCGTGGTGCATACAATGCTTTATGTTTTACCCAAAAAGAGTTTTCCAATGACTAATTACATTATTTATTCGCAATATAAAAAATAAGTTGCACCTGTACCTGTATACGTAAGTAGATAATGACTGGTGTTAAGTTTGACTTCGATGTTTCTATCAGTTAGTCAGTTGGCATTTTTATTTAACGATTTGCTCAAAATGGAAGAAATTCCACAAAATATAAGAGAAAAGGCCATAAAAGCGACCGAAAATCTTTTGCCAGTTAAATCAAGGCAACAGTATGATCGGGAGTATGGCATATTTGGTATTTGGAAAGATGCGAACGCAATTCTTCAAATAACCAAAACCGTTTTAATGGCATATTTTCAGGAACTGGTAAGTTATTGATTTTATTTTAATACATATGTTTGTATAAACTTGATCTTTATTGTGAGAGAAATAAAATTGGATAAGCAATAAAATTTCCATATTAGCGCATTAGAGCATTATAAGCGGGCATTATCATAATGCCCGCTTATAATGCCCTAGGTGTGATAGCAGGTATTATTGCTACCATAATATATTCCGGTATTACAGATCAATAATAGATGGGTAAAACCATAAAGTAACATACCTACGGATAAGAGAAACCATGGCATGCTAAAATTTTCGTACCGCTTTTGCGGCAGGCTTGTCATTTTTCCAGTTTACACTTTAAATGCGTCGGTCGAAGCCTCGCCTCGTGTAACATCAGCGGTGGGGAGACACGTAAGCTACTGAAATGACTAACTGGCGGTATTTCAACGAGAAACGAATAAAATTATATTGGGAGTTTTCGCATGACCTGTCCTTAAATCGGCTATTCCATGATAACTCTTATAATTTCCTTACTCTATGGTAAAACATAAAATATATAATATAACACGAAAATATATGCAAACTAAAGGCCTCCATCCGTTCTGTAAACTCGACTTTTAGGAGAGGAGCTTACGGTAACGCGATGTGAATGTGATGGGAGGATTAATGGATAAAAATTTTATTTTACGAAAAATTTCATTCTTGATAAAATTTTTTGCTTTTTTCAAAAAAGGCGATTCAACACTAGAAAATGTTGATTTGTATAAAGGTTTTTAAAAACTTTAAAAACATGAATTTCTATAAGAATAAACTAAACAATTTTTAAGCTGTAAACAAATGTGATCAAAGCGTTTTCAAGTTTTAAGATATTTTTGCCAAGTTGTTGAGTTCAATTAAATTTTCTGTTATTATTTTTATTAATTACAAACTTTGTTCTAAACAAATCTCATACCTATATGACACATTACATAAAAATAAAAAAATTCTCCGATACAAAAACTATGTTTTTAAAGATTTTGCAAACCAAACACAAAATTTTCTTCTTATAAATAATATTTTTAACTTTACCAATTTTATTAAAAATTACTTTTTTAAAATTAAAATTTTTGATTCATTTGTCCTCTAGTAAACCCTATTTGTGATTTGTGATTTTATTAGGTATTTTTAAGATCGCACCAGAAGAAAATGCTCTTTCGTGTAGGAATAGCTTTAAACATTTTTTTAATGGTTGGAGTACCTCAGAGCTTAGCAGTAACACCAACATTGTTTCTTCTCCACATCAACGACCTTCTCTCGTGCACAACCAATTTCATTCATAGTTTTTGCCGACGATAGTACCCTTCACTCAAGTTTTTAAGTTCCTAAACCAATTTCTAAACCTGATTTGAAAAGCAAACCAAGGCGATGCATATACCTCTTTTACAGTACCTTAATTTATTATTGGACTGGGGCGTCAAAAATCTCGGCCATTTTAATGCATCTTAAACACAATCATGTTCCCCATGTCGCGAAAGAGTCATCAAGTACTCATCCGGTACTTATGAGCGGCCAAGTTTTGCAGAGCAAAGACACCTTTAATCTTGCGGGAGTCACATTTAAGAATAACCTTAACTAGCATAAACACATTGTATCTATCATGTATCGGCAGCTTCAAAAAACCTTTGATTCCATTTAAATAAGAGCTACTCGCCTCATTAATAATTCTTCACTTACAGAAAGGCTTTCCTCTCCTGCCATCGTCAGGCTGTGGGGAATTTATGGCTTTTATAGGTATTCTCATGGCTTCTGCTCTGAAGAATTGTCCAGTATAATTCCTTTACTCACAATTCTGTTGTTTCGTGGTGCCGCATGTATGCATCCCTAAACGGTCCAACTGGACAGGTTCCGAATAACCCACTTTATTCGTTCTTTTATCCCTAGAGTTTCTAGAATGTGGAATCTGCTGTCTGCGGAGGTCTCTCCTTCTTTCCCAAATCTTTAAGTATTTCCACTTTTATTGGTAAAATGGATCCACAGACATTTTAAAAAATACTACCATTAGACTATACAGGGTGGCCGCTCGTGGTATCCGAGATACTTTGTGTATAAATTTAACAATAAAACTAACCAGAACTTATCAAAACTTTAAATAAACAAACTTTAAATAAACATATGTCCTAGACGTCTTAGTTTTAAACTAGGAGGTGTTAAAAATTTGAAAAAAATGTTTTTTTATAATAATATTTATAAATATTTTTAAATAAATCGAGGGACGCATTATTTGGCATACAAAAAAAAAAATTTGACAGTGTCGTTCATATGGGGTTTAGGGTAAATATTTTTACTGTCACTGCATTTTTCTAAAAAAAAAAATTGAATTCCCATTTAGTTTGTAATTTGATCTCTTGACTTTTTTATTTAATGCACGATTTTTAAGTTAATAAATAAATTGCTTGGCATGGTCAAATCCCTATCTTATTAAGGAATAAATAGCAAAAGTGATTTTTTCCTGTAGAATCTGATATTTTCGATACGAAATGACCATGCCAATAAATATTTTTATTTATTTACGAGAAAACCGCTAAAAAAGTCAAGAGATCAATCTGTTACAAGCAATTGGGTATTCTAAAAATTATTTTTATTTCACAAAACGCAGTGGCGTACCATTTTATATAAAAAATATTTAACTTAAACCTGTCATGGACGCCACTGATATTTTTCTTGTATGCCAACAAATGTCTTTTGGTGCATAAAAGGCTTCCCCAAATTTTTAAAAATATCTAAATTGATATAAAAGTAATTATAAAAATCATATTATTTTAAAAATTTTAGCACCCACAAAAGATCTTTAAATGAGCTTTAAGAAAATACCACATTAGGTACATCTAACTTTATTAGTTTCGGAAATATGGCCATCCAAATCAGGTATTTAGGTAATTTTTAAAGTACCGCCATTTTGTAATAGGTGAAGATATTGACTTCATATTCTAGGGTTATAAAGTACTCGTCAGGAGCTTTAAAATGATGTATCACTCGACCCGCCTTCTCATTTAAAATTTTGGGGTGGTGGCCCTGGTGGTTAAGGGGTTAAAGGGGCGCCGTCCAATTTTTGTAAAAAACGTTCCCCCTCAATAAATATCTTGACGTGTTTCGGCGATTTTCTCAAATCTGTCTCGTTTCGAAGATAACTTGAGTGGAAAGTTTTAAATGAACACCTTGTATATTCATATAAAGTTTTTTCGAATTTTCATTGTTAAATTTATATCCAAAGTTTCTCGGATACCTCGGCGACCACCCTATATACAATTTAAAATCTAAAATGTTTAAATTGCCTTTTTAATGTCAAAAAGTTAATTATTCAAGCATATGCTTTTCGTACAACGCTTTCATGCAACATAAAACTGATGTTATATATTTCAAATTAATAATGAAATTTGAATTACACAGCTTCGTTGGAATTTATAAATTAATTAGTTTAGCTAAATTTTCCAATTTGGCTTTAATATTCATAAATAAAAAAGACAGATATTTTATCAACGTTTTTATGATGTATATTTAAGCCTTTATGACATTTAAAACATATATTTCGTGTATTTTGTTGGATAAATAATAGTCTGGCATATATGTAATTTGTAAGTATTGTTGTTTGATAATAATAAATTTATACAATATAAATAATAATAAATTTTAATGTATTATTAAAATCGCACTAAAAAATCGATTTAAAAAGGTATTTTTATAATTTTCCTTTCAATAAAAAATACACTATTACACCAAAATTTTAAGAAACTCAAAATGGTTACAACAAGGCTAAGGCCATTTAAGGTATCTCTAAAAGGGCCAAAATACAACGATCTACCAACATAGATAACCTACATTTAGATCCGCAGTGGCAAGAAGCATTTTTCGGATTTTACGACCTCGCGCAGTGGGTGGACGAACATGCGCACTTAAAAGCCGTGGCAAAATACAAACACCGGCACCCTGTACCCTTCGTCAGGCGGTCTGACCGTAACGCTCATTAGCTACCTTACTGCGAACAGAAAACCAGGACGCCGCCGCCGTCAACAAATTCGTTTCTATAATGCGAATAGTTTGTTTAAGGCCGGGTGTGTTTACCCTCAACTGGCTTGCAGCATAAACCGGTTTTTCGCCCATAAAATGTAACTTTTGTTTCGCGCAGGTTATAACATTGGCAATCCATCGAGATCAGTGTCTACCAACGATAAGTTGATCGTTTGCTAGGTACAGGGTGTCAAAGTTTTTAAATTATCTTGGTTATTTATACAAATTTTATTTATTATTGGATTTTCTTTAACAAAATTCGGTATAAGGGTCTTTTAAAGTAAGAAATTAAAAGCTACCTATATTTTGCTGCTTAATATAGAGGAGACACCTGGAGTCCTTTGCTTATGTTTAAAGTGTCATTACTCTTTTGCCTCTGTATATTATGATTGTAGTGAATATTTTTAACTCCCATATTTTTTGCACAAAAAAGGTACACCTGATAATTATCGCTACGAGCGATTTATAATAATTTTGGATATTTCAAGAATACAGGGACTTTACTTTTGATCAAAAGGAGTACAACTTTGGCCAAACCTTGTGGATGAGTAATAAAATTTGATATCTGGTGGTTTTAAGGTTTTGGACCATGCAGAACTTAAAAAAAAGTTTTTGTACAATTATTAATAAAAAATTCCCATATGACGCCAACTTACGTAGGCAAACTGTAGTTTGCTGACTATGGTACCCTCACTCCAGTATTTGAGTGTGACATTTGTAACCACCCTGAAATATCAAATTGACATTTAAACAATTGGTTAAACTTCACTTATCAAATTTGGATTTGACAAGTGAAGTATAACTAATTGTTTAAATGTCAATTTGAAATTTCCATACAACCGTTAGTTATACTTCACTTGTCAAATTCAAATTTTATAAGTGAAGCTTAACCAATTGTTTAAATGTCAATTTGATATTTCAGAATTGGTTGTAAATGTAGGGTTAATCTCTAGGATTGATACGTTAAATTTTTTTTATCTTTGGACAATCCACGAAGGCAGAAAGCCTAAATACTAACGTACCGTGGGTTTCTTAAGCGAGGTAAGAGGAAGTTTGTTAACACGGGACTTAAAAACTTTAAGATTTGGGGAGAAGGAAAGACCTCCGCTGGCAGTAGGTTCCACAGTCTAGAAACTCTGGGGACAAAAGAACGAACGAAATGGGAAGTTCGGGGCCTGTCCAATTGGACCGTATAGGGATGCATACGTGCGGCACCACGAGTTTCTCTGTTGGGAGCTGCAGGAGGAGGACTATACTGGATAATTCGTCGGAGCAGAAGCCGTAAAAGTATCTATAGAAGAGCGATAGATCTCCCACAACTCGACGATGGGCAAGAGAAGGAAGTCTTTGAGTAAGTAATGGATCATTAATAAGACGAACAGCTCTTCTTTGAATGGCATCAAGAATGCTGAGGGTTGTAGGGGATGCCATTCCCCAGACATGAGAACAATATTCCAGAGAGGGTCGAATTTGGGACACATACAAAGTGTATAAATTGGAAGGGGAAAAATACTTTTTGGCTCGATAAAGAAATCCAAGCTTTTTGAAGCCGCGGTGGCTATAGATACAATGTGTTTATGCCAGTTATGGTTATTCTCAAATGTGACGCCTACAAGGTTGAATGTGCCCCCGCTCTGCAAAACCTGGCCACTCATAAGCAAAGGGTAGGTGTTTGACCATTTTTTTCTTGACATAGGAGCATGATTGTGTTTTGGATGCATTTTAGTTATTTTAGTTATTGTGTGGATGTCCAAAGATAAAAATACAAACCTTTTTCCTATCTTTGGGTTCATCTGATAAATAACCAAGTTAAAATAAGCAAAATGCATATACACTTAGAGACATTTAGCACCTCTTAAAATAACAGACGTTTTTGGCCTCCTTATGGTTATCGTTATTAAATATAACGATTACGGCAGCAGTTTTTAGACAGAGATTTTGCAGCCTCTTTTAAGAAATTTATCTTGCGTCTGCGCTTTCGACACATAACCTTATTTTTACCTGTCGTTGACCGATTTTAAAGTTTACGAAAAAATCAGTTCTTACTTTTATTTTCCATAAGTTATATATTGATATTTAAATATATGCAAATAGTTCTCTTGATTTTTTTCTCAAAGTAGATGTAAACAATACAGTATAAGCAAAACACAAAGTAAGGTTAGGTTTGGTAGTAGAATAAAAAGCAAGTGTGCCAAATTGTAACATGTAAATTAATTACTGAATTAAAACATCCTTAAAAATGCAAGTCCGTTTTAATTTCTTTACACTATTTTATTTTTCTTACTGCTATGGATTTTTCGCTAATTAGAGCCTATGTATCAATGATATTTTAATTAATACGGCATTAAAATGTCAACCTTCTTAAATAATTTATATTAAAAATTCTACAATCCGGCAACCACGCAGTTTAACGATAACGATAACGATAAGCTCTTCGGTATTCATCCGTAATTAAAGGAGTCCGGTATGGTTAATAAAGACATTTTGCACCCTTATTTTGCAATTCCGTTGTGGTTAACGTTATTCTAAGACTACGCAGTAACACAAACATGATCCGTTGTCGTTATTAATCATACCGGATCGTTATCGTTATCGTTATTGTTAAACTGCGTGGTTGCCGGATTGTAGAAATTTTAATATCAATTATTTAAAAGGTTAAAATTTTATTGCCGTATTAATTAAAATATCATTTATACAAAGGCTCTAATTCTAATCTATAGCGGTAATAAAAATCAAATAGTGTTAAGAAATTAAAACGGACTTGCACTTTACGGATATTCTAAATCAGTAATTAATTTAGATGTTATAATCTGGCACACTTGCTTTTTATTCTACGACCAAACCTAACCTTACTTTTGTGTTTTGCTTATACTGTATTGTTTGCATCTAATTTAAAAACGAAATCAACAGAATTGTTCGCATATATTTAAATATCAATTTATATCTTATGAAGAATAAAAGTAAATACTGATTTTTCGTTAACTTTAAAATCGGTGAACCACAGGCAAAGCGCAGACGCAAGATAAATTTCTTAAAAAGGGGCTGCAAAATCTCTGTCTAAAACTGCTGCCGTAATCGTTATGTTTAATAACGATAACCATAAGGATGCCAAAAAACGTCTGTTATTTAAGAGGTGCAAAAATGTCTCTATTCATCCGTAATTAAAGGAGTCCGGTATGGTTAATAACGATAACGGATCATGTTTGCGTTACTGCGCAGTCTCAGAATAACGTTAACCACAACGGAATTGCAAAATAAGAGGTGCAAAATGTCTCTATTGTATGTGATATACGCATTAAAATATCCGTAAGTAGGCCTACTCAAGTTTCAAAATAAAGTAAATACAAGAAGTTCCGGTTTGGAATAAATTAGCGACCGCGGAAAAGGCCTATTATGTCTTTTTTTTTGCTTTAAGACATCCTGTAAACATAACTGGACAGAAATTATACCGATGAAGAGGGCACCGTTATAAATCGTTATATAAAATGAGTGTTTTGCTTTCGGTAAACCGCATTTATGTTTTTAAAGAACTAGGAATACTAATTAGTACAAGTCTGAAGCAGTTTACTCGCAGATTAGATTAAGAATTTGACTCTTGGATAGGTATTCGTTAAATATTTAATAACAATTAGGAGATCTAAAGATGATCTGTAGGTATTATATAAAAAATTATAATAATAATATTACATGTATCCATAAGATTTTATAAAGAATACTACATCTATCTATAGCCACGGCAGCTTCAAAAAAGCTTGGATTTCTCTTTCGAGCCAAAAAGTATTTTTCCGCTTCTAATTTATACACTTTATATGTGTCCCAAATCCGACCTCCCTTGGAATATTGTTCTTATATCTGGGGCATGGCGTCCCCCACAACCCTAAACATTCTTGATTCTATTTAACGAAGAGCTATTCGTCTCATTAATGATCCTTCACTTCCCCTCTTGTCCATCGTCGGGCTGTGGGGATTTATCGCTTTTTATAGGTACTTCCATGGCTTCTGCTCCAGTATAGTTCCTCCACTTACGGTTCCCAACAGAGAAACTCGTGGTTTCGCGCGTATGCATCCCTATACGGTCCAACTGGACAGGCCCCGAACTTCTCACTTTGTTCGTTCTTTTATTCCTAGAGTTTCTAGATTGTGGAACCTGCTGCCCGCGGAGGTCTTTCCTTCCCAAATCTTCAAGTATTTAAGTCCCGTGTCAACAAACTCCCTCTTACCTCGCTTAAGACACCCACGGTACGTTAGTATTTAGGCTTTTAGCCTTCGTGGTTTGTCCAAAGATAAAAAAATGTTTTGAGTGTGGACAAGTTTACCGCAATGTTCTAAAAATAGTAAGGATTACTTTCCGATACCCGAAACATGTGTTTAAGTAGTTTAAGCCTAATGGTTTCACGATTGTAACTCTTACCGCCACCATGGCTACTGTAATTGAAAGTAAAGCCTCACAATTTCATGGAAAAAAGGTTTAAAAATAAAATTAGAAAAATAGGTTTTAAAAAGGTGAAAATAAAATATTGAGTGCCAGTTTAGCAGAAAGTCCAAGAATTGCCTGCAAAAAGAAGGGGGAATATGGTGACTTCAGGTTAGTTTCTTATTCAAATTTGATGATGGATATCTCGAAAACTATACTTTGCCGACTAAAAATTCTTTTAGATCTTTAATCAGCGCCCCAAAAAACCTCCGTATGTCAAAAATAAAAATCGGCGTGGTGTGCGATAAGTACAGGGTTGCCAGATTAGGGGATTTTCCCCAAAAATCAGGGTATTTTTTAGTTTGGGTATTTTTTGGTTATTTTATTTTCTGGGGATTTCTTCAGGGGAAAATAATTTTCATTTGGGGAATTAAAGGAAATTTAAGATTTTATCACTATACTATCCAAACTGCAAACTTTCCAATCTATATTCTTAAAATTCTAAATAAATTCTAATTTCTATTTAACCAAATTATTCCCAATCTATTATTTATTAGTGGCGCGTGGCGCTATCTCATGTTAATGCATTAAACAAATTACCTAACTATTTGTTTTGTCAAAATTGCTTATTAGTGGCACCATCTCATGTTGATGCATTAAACAAATTAAACAAGAAAATTGGAATTCTATATTATCGACCCAGCAGCGTTTAGCCGGCTGTCCATGAGAGCGGTTTTCCGCTCGCGGATAATAATTCAGCGTTGTGATTGGTTAGTGCAAATTTAAAATGCTTTTCCCGCCAATCACAACGCTGAATTATTATCCGCGAGCGGAAAACCGTCTCATGGACAGTAGGCTTTCGGCGTGTTTTGGTATCGATAACCCTGCCTGGCCTGGGATTCCCAAACGCATCTTTTATCTACTTTTCTGTAGCCGGTGTGTCAAACAAATGAGCTATGTTATAGCTTATATTTTAATTAGCTTTTGAAGCCTGTTTTTAGGGGATTTCATGTGCATGAGGAACGCATCTTATTTTCAAAAAATCGGTTAATTATTTTTAAAAAATGGGGATTTTTGCTTTTGAGTCGCAAATTTAGGGGATTTTTAAATATTAATTGGGTAAATTGCGCTGACTGATCTGGCAACCGTGGATAAGTAAACAATTACCCTAAATAATAATAGTTAAAATCTTTGGTGTATCGAAATATTTATTATTAGGCTTTCCAGCAATACATTACTCGGTCGGGTTATTACTATTGGACCATAAATTTTGGCGCTTGTCAACTTCCATAAAATATTTTATAGTTAGAGAATCCCAGTGGTAGCACCCTATAAATATTAATGCGTTCATTACAATGTAATCAAATTAATGTTTGCAGTAAAACAATTTTTAGTTAGGCCTATTGGAATTATTTGCGTTGCTTGAAATTAATTTATGGGCTATAATTATCTTTTTACTAAAAATAAAATTCTTGTTGTTTAAAGTCACTTTTTAAGCATTTTTTAAATTTTAGCAAAAAAACACACTGTTTTGGTCTTTGACATAAATATCAATCAACAAATGTCGGATTTAAACCTACCATTAGAATATGGATGGTGGAGGGGAGGATAACCATCTTTTATGGCGAACAAGTTGAAAAAGTGGCCATCGGAATGTAGCAAGTTGGGATGGCGACACAGTAGCCAGTGGAGGGATTTTGGTATTTCTTTCCTTTTTTATTTTGTATCTATCTGTCCTTTTTCATTTTGTATCTCACTCTAATAATTCGTGCTTATTGGTTAAAAAATCTCCTCTGGCTACTGTGGCGCCACCTTAAGTTGCTCCTTGCGACGGACACACAACATTCAGATGGTTATCCTCCCTCCACCATCCATACATTAGAAATAAAAACTGACCATACCAAAAATGGTTAATATTGATTAAATTTGGAGATTTAAAAGAATATTTTTATTTTAAGAAAATGCAGTGGCGTACCATTTTTTTAATGCCTTTAATATTCTCTGGTGCAAAGGGTAAGTTCCAAATTTTTTTTTTTTTTTAAATATCTGAATGGGTATTAAAGTAATTATAAAAAACAATATTTTTTTAATTTTTTAACACCCCGTAGTTCAAAAACTAAGACGTTTAGGACATAAGTTCATATTGGTTCATATAAAGTTTTTTTATTATTTTTTTGTGGAAAAATAACCTTCTAAAATTTTTCGTATTCGTTTAGAAACACCCTGTATGAGATTTACCGATAAAATTTAATCATGTAAGAAAAAAAATCGCTTTTAAAATTAAGATATTTTTTTAGATCCATTTATGTGGCTTGCCTTTTTTATTTACATAGTTATTATGGCTTGGATAATTCCTTTTTTTTACCCTATAGAAGTAGATACATAATTTTTGGAGTCTATAGAAGAGACATAATATGATTAAAAAACTTAAAATCTAATTTGATTCGTATTTAATATTTGTCAAAATATATTCTTAAAATATTCAGTTTCATAATTACCAACCCAGAGCAACGGTAATTAAATTTTAATTATTAATGAATGCAATGTAATATCTGATACATAATTGACAGTGTAATTGTGAGATAATTAATGCTGTTAACATTAAACAAAACGATCTTTTTAAAACATAACATTTAAATAGGATGTTTAAATATGTCACGAGTAAATAAATTTTCCAACGGAAATGCTGTATCAATTTAATTTTTTCTTGCGAATATAAAACATTGACGTTATTTAGATGATAAACTGCAAAAAAAGTGCTGGTAGGGCAATGGTAGGCCTTTAAGCGCCACTGTAGTATTCCGTCATGCCAAGGTAGGTCATCTATTAGATCATGAATCATGAAGGAATCCCAAGACTGCTGGATAAGAAAATCAGGACAGCGACAAGCAAAAATTCATAGAGGCCAACTCGCTGGAACTTACAAATGACCTTTTGAATTACAATGGAAGGGTAGTTTATAATGGATCAACTAAGAGGTAATTGCAGACTTAATAAACCCCAGGGTTGCTTTCCAGTGACGAAAATTTTTGTGCGTCACGCTCCAGGGCTTCAAGCTCTTGAACTGCTCTAAAAAGTTAGTCACTGGAACGCATCCTTAGACAAGGAAAGAGAGATACTGTAAGAAATTTTAAAATTTCGTTGTTTTTAACCTTTCTTGGCTTTAGAATAATAATCTCTTTTAAATATCTAATTCCATTTTAAATAAATAATTTTAAAAAATCCATCCTTAACCATAAAAACACGTTTGAAGCACAAAAACCAAAAGAGGGGTTGGTGCATGAGGGGCAAGGGGAAAGAAAAACGGAGTAGCTCAGGTGCATAACACTTTCCGTCACTGGAACGCCATAAAGTAGAACAGAAATGCTCCTGAGCTACTCGGGAGCGCTCTATTTGCGTCACTGGAAAGCCACTCTGGAAAAATGGACTTGGCAAAAATAATTTACGCAGGTTCTGCCAGGAAGAAGAAGAAACCGTGTATTACTTATGGTGCAACTGTGTCCATAGTTATCTGCGTTTTGCAAGGCTAAAAGGGGACACACTTAAAGCAGTCAGTTTCAAGTTTGTGGAGTCTAAGTTTCGAATCTGAAGTAAACAAATCCTTAAACCTTAGTCCAAATATGGAAATTTTGCTCTTTTAATATGCCCACAGCCTTTACTATCTTATTCAACGTTAGCCAGTGGTCATTCAAAACGATTTTATAAAATTTCTGAACAAATCTGAAGTGCCGTTTTGGACTATCTTCATTCTTTTTGCAGCGAAGCCCATATGGTGAAAGGTGTATGTATATCGTAGTTCAGCGTTTTGCTAGTGAGGGCTTTTACGATGCTATATACGTCATACGTCATATACGCTATTCAAATTGAGTATGGATGGTGGAGGGGATAACCATCTTTTATGGCGGAGAAGTTGAAAAAGTGGCAATCGGAATGTAGCAAGTTGGGATGGCGCCACAGTCGCCAGTGGAGGGATTTTGGTATTTCTTTCCTTTTTGTTTTGAATCTATCTGTCCTTTTTCATTTTGTATCTTACTCTAATAATTCATGCTCATTGGTTAAAAAATCTCCTCTGGCTACTGTGGCGCCACCTTAAGTTGCTCCTTTCGACGGACACTTTTTAAAACATTCAGATGGTTATCCTCCCCTCCACCATCCATACATTAGAAATAAAAACTGACCATACCAAAAAATGGTTACTATTGATTTACGCGCGAACCGTACATCAGATAAAAAAATGCAAGAGATCAAATTTGGAGATTTAAAAGAATATTTTTATTTTAAAAAAATGCAGTGGCGTACCATTTTTTTTTAATGCCAAAAAATATTCTCTGGTGCAAAGGGTAAAATTAAGATATTATTAGCTCCAGCGTTTGGCAACATTGCCCCGTGTATATAGGAGAGCGTCTTGGGACTTCTTGGGATTTTTTGTCCGCCGTTGCAGTTACCAAGCATATAAACCGAGCTAGAATCCGATTTTCATCTTTTAGCCTATCTGAAAGTGGGTTAGGTTTTTGATATATATATATATATATATATATATATATATATATATATATATATATATATATATATATATATATATATCCCTCTATCAATCCGACGACCGTACATTTTCATTTTACCATCATTGTGACGGCCGAGTACATCGGACGGCCATATATGGCCGTCAAATAGTTTTCAGTGCTATTTGAAAGATCTTTGTCATAGAAACTCGCAGCAAAAAATTGTTGGCCGTCAAAAAGATAGCCGGATGAAAGTATATGTATATTTGGTGTATATTTTTAGTTGAATAAAACCGAGCCAGTATAGATGGCGCGTTCCAAGCGTATATAAGATTCTGTATACATCTTTCACTTCATCGCTTACTTGACGGCCGACTAATCGGCAACACTGTTAGTTGATTTGTAAATAATATTTTAAAATTAAAATAGCAAATAGACTTATTTATTTGATGCCTTTAATCCGGAAACCGATATAAGTTCGTGACTCAGCAGCTAAATGAGATTAGAGGAATGTTAAATGGACATTTTTTGTTTGGTTACCTGTTTAATAATATTAATTTATTTACCCAGAACATAAAGTAACTTTACAATTCGTTAAAAAATATGCTTCATGCGTTTCATATTTTGTTTTTTTTTTCTATACAGGGTGTTTTCTAACTACAGTACGAAACTTAAGGTGATTACTTATGTTTTTTAAATAAAAAAGTACCTACAAACATATGTCCGGACCTGTCATTTGGGGTCGTCCATTAATCAAGTGAGGCTTGAACAGGGAGGGAGAGCGGAAGTGCCACTTTTCCTCACTAGTGCGGAAAAGTACTTTTCGGCACTCCTTTTCCGCACTGAGTGCGGAAAAGTATTTTTCCTACTCGCGTGCGAGAAAGTTCACTTTTCCGCACGCATTTGATTTTGAAAGTGCCATATTTCCGCACTAGTGCGGAAAAGTACTTTTCGGCACTACTTTTCTGCACTAGTGCGGGTGAAAATTTTGCTGTGGTATGCTAGGGTATTAGGTAGCATTGTATTAAAATAAAAAAAAATAAATAAAATTTTGGTTTTTATGTTTTCCTTACGCTCGTAGAAAAAATAGCGTTCCTAACACGTGATGAAAGTGCCTTTTCCGCACTTTACTGCTTGACCGAACTCTGCTACGCGTCGTTTGGTCAACTACAGTCGCGTGCGGAAAAGTGGCACTTTCAGCACTAGTTAGGAAATATACTATTTCCGCACTACTTTTCCGCACTAGTGAGGAAAAGTACAAAAATTTAAAACCAACTATTACTGAGTCACAATGAAGGATTTTTATGCATTTCATATTTAAAAGAAAATTTTGCTTTGGTATGGTAGGATATTAGATAGCATTATAATGAAATATCAAAAAAATAAATAAAATTTTAGTTTTTACGCTCGAAGAAAAAATAGCGTTCCTAACACGTGCCGAAAGTGCCTTTTCCGCACGCGACTGCAGTTGACCGAACGACGCGTAGCGCTGGGAATTTCAGCACTAGTTAGGAAATATACTAAAACATCACTAGGGGAAGGAGAGTGTAGGAAAGATATCAGGGTTTTTTTTTTGAAAAATTGTAATAATGCCTGTTTGAATATTTTTATAACGGTTTTTTATTTTCCAGAATAAAATTAGATTAAACTACTTTTATTTGAAGATAATATTGTAAAAATTGTTTTAATAATTTTGTACCAAAAAAATACACTTAATAAGAAATGCGGAGAGGGGATTAGTTTTAAACCTTACCAAGTATCACTAGGGGGTCAAAATTTTATTTAAAAAATCACGTGGTTAATGGACCTTTTTAAGATACAGGCCATTAAAGTTTAAAAAAGTCGATATTTTTTAAATATCTTAAAAACTCTTTAACCGATTTACACTTATTTAAAGTAATATGGCGCTTTTTAAGCTCTACCCAGATTAAGATTATTGGGTCCAGTGGTGTCTCAGTGGGCACCACAGTTAATATTATTTAAAAGAAGTACGCCACTGACTTTTTCAAATTTTTTATTATTTTTTTCAATAAAACAATTTAAAATGCAACTTTTTAATTTCCCTTATTTTCATAATATCTAGCTTCATTTTCGATAAAAAAACAATTAAAAGCCACTCTAATTTCTTCTAAAAGTACTCATAGGCAACATGGTAGAAAAAAATAAACAATTATATGCTTAAAATAAATTAGAAGTCGTGTATTTTATTAAAAAAAAAACTTTAACTCCTGTATCTTGAAAACCATGCAATTTCGGACCTATGTTAATACAAACTTTTTTATGAAATTAGCATTTAGCTAGCAGCTCCTTTATTTTTACCGCAACCCTGTTATATTTTAAATTGACTTCTATGTTTAAATTACTTTGTATAATAATATTACAGTATTGCTTTTTGCATATACAGAGCCTTTTCCCCTACCCTACTCAATTATATATAGGGTGGCAGGAAAGGTGAGTCCATAAATGATAGGAGTCATAAAGTAAGCCAATATAATGTTAGTACCACATATAAAAAAAAATCTATCCCGATTCGTTAGGGAGATGTTGACCTTCAAAGTTTCAATAAAAAAATGTTGTTTTAATTGTAACTTTGAAACTGTTGCCAAAGTACCAATTATATTTGGTTAACTAAAATACCTTATACTAATGCTTCTTTTCATATATGTAAACGGCTGTTCAGTAAGTCAAAATTATACGGGGTAAGACGATTTTTTTCACTTGATTAATGGATTTTTGACAGAGTTGACAAATTTGACATTTTGCTTTAACCATTTGATTCCTTAAGCTTTTTTCTACAAGAAAGGTGTACCCTATTTGAATCGATATCTTTGACCGTTTTTCCCCAGAATAATTGACTAATTACATATTCAATTATTCTGGGCTTTTTTCATAAAATCGCATTTTAAATCTAAACATACCAGCATTTTGTATGTAATAAAATTTTATTTTTTCTTAAGAAAATTAATAAAATGTGCTAAAATTATTAAAAATGGTGTTTATGAGCATTTTAAACAGTATAATACAGATAATGACTGTTTTTTATAATTTTACTATATTTTATTATTGTTAAAAAAAAATGTGTATTACACACAAAATGCTGTTATTTTAGGCTTTAAAATGCGATTTTATGAAAAACGGCCCAGAATATCGATTTAAATAAAGTATACCTTCTTCGTATAAAAATAATAAAGGAATGAAAGAGTAAAAGCAACATGTTAAATGTGTTAGGTGTGTTACTTAAAAATGCATACATTAAATATAAAAAATCGTCTCATCTTGTATAATTCCGAATTACTGAACAGCCGTTTCCTATTAAAAGAAGCATTAGTATAAGGTTTAGTACCTCAAATATCATTGGTACTGTGACATAATAGAAATAAGTTTTTGTATTCTAACCTTGGTCAATATTTCCCTAACAAAGCGCGATAGACCTTTTTTTATATGAAGTACTAAAATTATTTTGGCTTACTCTATCACCCTTATCATTTAAGATCTCACCTTTCCGGACACCCTGTATAATAACAAAACTATTTTAGTGCAATAAAAATGTGCAATTTTTGTCCTGAAATCCCTATCTTTTAACACACTGTGCAAGAGGACAAATGGACCATTATTTTTTTAATTTTAAAGCGACATTAAAAAAAAACTGGCCGCATGGCCCAAGAAATACACACACATCTTCGAGTGAACGAGTTTTAACGAAAAATATAAAATATGCCCAGAAGTAACTTATTTTTATTTTTTAAAATCGAATAAAATTGTATAAGTAAATGTTGTAGAAAATACTAATAAAATTTTTTCACAAAATTTAAAGTTAAAGGATTAAAGTAAACAAATATTTTTTTGTCATTATTTTTGTACATTATACATGACGACAAGGGAAGGGGAAATTTTATGCAAAATGTAACAAATTTAAATATTTTTTGCTCCCTCAAGAAAAGAATTTTTGGTAAATGCGTATTGTAAAAAACTACAAAAATATTGATATTTTTATATAATAACTGTTATACCAATTCAAATATTTAAAAAAAAATTGGGGAACGCCTTCTATGCATCAGGTAACATATTTTGGCATTAAAAAAATCCAGTGTCGTCCACAACGGGTTTAAGGTTAATTAAAAAAGTAGACCACAGCATTTTTCTTAAGCAAAAGTATTGTTTAGAATTCTCATTTATTTTCAAACAAATTTGATATTCTTCCATTTTTTGATTTGATATACGGTTTAATATATTATATTTAATAAAAACCACTTCTCATCGAGGATTATTTGTATCGCTTTTATCAAATTCTGCAAAAAAAAATCAGCCTAATAGATCAGTGCCGAAGCCTTTAAAAAACGTTAAAAGTGAAAAAAAATATAGTAGACTAAAACCCATTGAAAAAGGTTGAGAAAATAAGAAAAATTTAGAAAAAAATAAATTCCAGGCGATTTAAAGTCGTGAAGGGGGAGAGGGAGG
The DNA here is from genome assembly GCA_014170235.1 of Listronotus bonariensis. Classification (NCBI taxonomy): domain Eukaryota; kingdom Metazoa; phylum Arthropoda; class Insecta; order Coleoptera; family Curculionidae; genus Listronotus; species Listronotus bonariensis. The sequence continues at coordinate 45,809 of JACEGR010000766.1, forward strand.
GGTTTAAGCAAAAATATTGTTTTTCCCAATTTTCGGCAAAACTATAAGTCCCATGGAAAAAAAATTAAATGGCAAAGTTTGATCCTATCATATTTTTTTCCAAAATTATCTACCCTGGTCTAGGTATAATAATTATTTATTCTTTCATTAGATAGGGATTTGCCTATGTCGAGAACCGTACAGGGTGTTTCATTTTCTATAGTTTTACGGGGTATCTCGAAATATCAAAATCTAATACAGGACTCCCGATCTCTTTTTTGAGAAAACAACTATAGTGAAAACAGTTCATGGCTATTGCGATCCATCTCGGAGCTACAGGGTGATTTTCAGATTTTGCCCAATTTTATAACCTTCTTTAACTCGTTTGCTATTAAAGTTGTGAAAAAACTTTAAATAAGTTCATTGTGTAGTTTTTTCCGTAGAATATTGTGGAGTAATTAGTTTTTTCTATATTGGTTAGTTTTCGAGCCAATTTTTGGTAAAACTTTAAACAAAACATATAGAGGGTGTTCGAAAAATAGACGGAGATATTTTAGTGGGCGATTCCTTGTTAAAAATTATGAGAAAAAGTTTCCATCAACATGAGTCTGGAAATGCTTTGTTTCGAAGATACAGGGTGTTAAACTTTAAAAAGATAACCGGTTTTTATTGATATCTTTAATATGCCTTATCCGATTTTAATAAAATTAGGCTGTATTTACTAAAATAAGATATTAAGTTAAGCCCTAAACTAATTCTAATTAGCGAGGCCAGTGGCGGCGTGGGACGCATCTTAGCTAATATTATTGACAAAACAATGTATGCTACTGACTTTTTTGCAACTTTTACATTTTTTCCGGATAAAACACCTAAAAATATAACTTTTTGTGTCTTCATTTTTACGTATCTTGATAAATTTTTAGAAAAAAAATAAAATTCGCGAAATTACATTATCCTGGACCATACAAGAAACATTAAGGCATTTTTTTCTTTTAAAAATGAAGTGTTATACTTCTTGTTGGCAATTATGGGACAACAACACCGAGAACTTTATTATTAACATTTATATCTAGTCTAACAAATTTTACTAAAAAAATGCTTTAGAAATTTTTAAGTTCTTTGAAAACTTTAACACCCTGTATCTTGAAAACGAAAAATTTGAGGACCCATATTTATACAAACTTTTTCTCATATTTTTTAACAAGGAATCGTTCATTATAATATCTCTGTCTGAACACCCTGTATATATTTTTGAAAAGCCGAAAGAAAGCTTAATGAATTCAGATAAAAATATACAGGGTGTTCCATAAGAAAAAACATAAGTTGGGTAATTTTCTCAAAAACTAACCAATGTAGAAAAAAACTAATTACACCACAATATTCTACGAAAAAAACTACATAATTAACCTATTTAAAGTTTTTTCACAACTTTAATAGCAAACGTGTTAAAGAAGGTTATAAAAATTGGCAAAATCTAAAAATCACCCTGTAGCTCCGAGATGAATCGGAATAGCCATGAACTGTTTTTACTACAGTTGTTTTCTCAAAAAAGAGATCGGGAGTCCTATATTAGATTTTTGATATTCCTTACGGTTTCCAAGATAAACCCCCGTAAAACCATCGAAAATGAAACACCCTGTACATCAAATATGAAAAAGTAAAGAGATCAAATTTGTTTTAAATTAAACGGGAATTTAAAACAATATTTTTGTTTAAGAAAAATGCAGTGGCGTAACATCTTTTTTTTTTAAATATTAACCTTTAACAAGAAGAACACTGATGAAAATCTTTTCATGCTTTTTTAACATCCAGATAATCTCAATAATATTTAGTGCACAACCACGATGCCATAAAAGGAATTTTTAACCGTAAAATATATTTTTAATTGAAGGGTATGCCGGAACAACGTTCTAACCGCTAATAGTTTAGTTTTATAAAAAACGAAAAAAAAACCCTTTCTATATTTTTCTTTTAATTAAAAAAAAATACAACACTTGGGTTGCTTACTTATGGGTATTTTAATGTATTTAGAATAAACAACCTCTTACTTACGACCTTGTTTTACATTTAATGAATCAAAGGTCTTTTATTGTGATGTGGTTAGAGGGATAACAGTATGGTTTTAAACAACTTTTGGGTTTTTGTAAAAATTACCATGATATAAGGGTATTCATTTTGTGAGGGCTAAATGCCTTCTTGGTCGGTACTAATCGCAGTCTGGGTCCGGAAGAAGGGGAGGCGAACGGGTTAGCCTTACCACAGCCCTCCCTTTTATCGAGCCCCTGCTTTTGACTTGACTAGGACATTAGCCCACTCTAATGAAATATAGGAGAGTTTTTTTGTCAGGGCACAACAACGTTCTATGTGCGGCACATAGAACGTTGTTACGCGGATATAAAGATGTGTGTAATCGCTTTGACATCTCCACAAGGGTAAAATTGTAAGAGATTGGCGTAAAACGGTGGGGACTCATGAGTTTCGGCATACCCTTTAATTACTTCTATTGGCGTTCGTGCAGAATTTAAACTAAATATTTTTAGAGAAACATATTGTACGCCACTGCTTTTTTTTAAATAAAAATTATGTTTATTATTTCCATTTAGTTCTTAGCATATGTTAGCTTCTAATTTTTCTCAAGTCAGACTTATGAAAAATACAAAGTAAAGCATTTAAAGGATCTAGGGCCTTGCGTCTTTTAAAACACTTTTAATACAAGAGTATTTAAAATAGCAAAACGGCATTTTCTATCAATTAATACGTTATAGCCATATGACCATGCAGAGATTACTTATTTTTTAACCCAAAAACCATACGTTGGACTAGAGAAGCTAAAAATCAAAGTTGCTGAGAAGTGAAAGAAAATTAAAAAATATATATACTTTGTACCGAAAAACGTGTGTAGAGAAGTGGCTAACAATGTTTTTTTAAATATATTTTTTAAATCCTGCGCGAACACCACTGGGAAACATTAAAAAATATGATATATATTAGAAATTGTGTCTTATTGCATACCGACTGTGTGCTAAATTTAATGAAACTACTCAGAGCGATATTAAAGTTATCCAGTATAAGATTTAGTCATAAAAAAGACATTAGTAATCTAAAGTATTGCAGATCAATGCATGTTTTGTCTATCACTGGTAAAAAATATAAACAAAAATACTACGACCTGTCCGGAAATACAATATGAGCTTTGTTTGTTAAGCAAGATTTGCCACAATAATGCAATAAAGAATTTTGCGTGATTTGGCAACAACGCTGGCCGTCAGATGGACCGTATATTAAAAAAACAGGCCGTCGGATTGATGGGAGTCTATAAAAATTAGTATATTTTGGCCGTCGAAACCACGGAAATTTGACGGCCGTCCAAATGGGTGGTAAATGAAAACTCCCGTTTTTAAAGTCCTGAAATATGTTTGAAATACTTTATTTAACTGTAATAAATAAAAAGATTGTTAGTATACATCAATCAAAGCATTTTTTGCAAGTTGTAAAAGGCCGTCAAATTACTTGTCTATCTGCGGCCGTCAGAATGATAGCAGGATGTATATATATATATATATATATATATATATATATATATATATATATATATATGTATGTTAGTCAGTCAGTCATTTAGTCAGTAAGTCAGTGGAAAATTAAGGACTTCTGAACATTCATATCTTTATAACCCTTTGACCTGGCTTCATGAAATTTAGGCTGTCCTTATAAACATAAATAAACAGACGTAGTTTTATGTGTTCATGTTAAATAAGTTTTGGGTTTTAGGGGGTCAAAGGTGGCACCAAGTGGTTCGTGTAATTTACACTCAGCGCGCTTGAACTTGGCTTGACACGCTAACGCGTAACAATTGTAAAAATAAATTAGCAAAGCATGAGGCTGCTGTCATCCTCGTGAAAAAACTATCAATCATCGTACTTGAAACAATCTGATTAAAGCTTAAAAACTTAAAGTATCTTAAATTCCAGTGCATATTTTCTATTAAGTTACGCCTCTGCTTTAGCCTATCCCATGAAATATAATAAAATACCCATATCATTTACCATTACTTCTCGTAGTAACATTATCTTAAAGAAAGAAAAAATACGGAAACTAACTGCGACACAGATTCCTGCGACCAACGCCAACGCTGATCCAACGGAACAGCTCACGTTTGACCCCGATTCTGCGACAATTTCGCACCAGTATGACGTCACACGATACTGACCCCATTCAGGAAATGCTTCTGTAGGATTCTACTTGTTATTTTATTTCTCTAAAATGCGAAGATAGGATCGGATGTGTTTTATTTCATATGCATGAATGAATTTCGCATTTCTGTTTGTCATTCGGAATAGTTTAAATGTGGTATGAGGGTTTATGACGGTTTTATTTTCCTTCGTTTTTCTGTGTTTATCTTTTCTAAGCAATTATTTTTTTAATACCTTCATACCCATAATAATTGTGTATAACACAAATGGAATTTTATTAAAGCGTTTAAAGCTTTTAGCAAACAGCGATCGTGACGTGACGTTAGCGGTTCATCAGCGCGTCAATATCATATGAAAACACGTCCGTGACACGCCAGGCGGGAAAGCGCGGCGACGTGACGCGCCTGTTTGGCTATTAGGCAAGGACTCAATGTATTGCAACGTGTTCTAATGCGTCGCGTCGATGCCGCGCTGCTTGTCTTACCCTCAAAAATATACAAAGCATTTTTGTCAAGCTAAGTCTATTGTTTTATGTATATATATATAAATAATAATTGCTTGGGCATAGAGGCTCCTAAATGACAAATAAAGAAAAGAAACAAATACATAACCTGGTAGAAACGACTACTTGGCTGGTTACTTTAAAATTACGGAGTCTCCAAATAAATGGATAAACGCGGGTCGCAATGAACACGGTGACACGTGTTTCATCCTTGTTGGGAATCATCACAACCGCTGTACATTGCTGACAACTTGACTATGTTTCTAGTCGCACAAACATAATCCCCGTTGGAACTAAGGTAGTAAGTTCAGCGGCCAGAACCATCTCGCCAAGCAATTTCAAAATCATTTAGGAGCCTCTATGCCCAAGAATTTAAAACTTTTATTAAATTGTTTATTCTAAGGCTTAAGAACATTACTTCTGATTTTCTATGCTATCCACCACGACTCTCTCCCCAGAAAATCAGGATGTTTTTTCATAACTATCTTTAAAGGAAGTAAAATACTTTGTATAATACACCAAAACAGTAGGGAATTTTTTCCTTGTGCTTCATAACATATATAGCCACCCCGCTACAACTGATGCTCGTATTTACTGAATGCGATTTCAGTAGGGCATCAACGGCAGGATTTAATATTCTACCGCTGGACAATGAAACTTGTTTAATAAGTAGACGCTGGTTTTCTATGCTATTCACCACGACTCGATACAGCCTCACTGATGAGTTCCTGTAAGGCAGGCGAAACCGGTCTGGGGAGAGAGTCGTGGTGTCTGTCTTTAAAGGGAGTAAAATACTTTGTATAATACACCATATATATATATATATATATATATATATATATATATATATATATATATATATATAAATATATAAAACTTATTTTTTTTTGTTAGGTGTTTATAGCCTTGACCATAAATTTTAAGCAACCCCATGACGACACCTTTGTTTAAATACTATCTTTACTATGAAACAATCTTTATTCGGTAGACAGAAGGGTAAAGTTCGCTTCCTATTCGGATCTTAGCCTATAAGCTGTGTACTAAATCAAAGTTTTTTGTCTTTTTCAATTAGTATCCTTTACTTTTAGAAATGCAGATGTCTCTTTATTAAAAAGGTACTTTTCTCGCTTTGTAATAATTTTAAATCTGTTCGCATCCCAAAGCAACGTTGCAATACCTCAATGCTAACACATAGATGTTTCTTCCAAAAGTAAAAAATGTTTAGTTTAGTTGCTTACCTATATTTGTAGTTATAAAAGCTGGCTGCATATTATACACTGGCGACGAATTTGTTAAATCCAATAAAAACGTTACTACTGCTACTAAAGTTGCTGGCAACATCTGAAACAAAATTATTATCGTAAATAGTAGTTACTGCTTAGAGTCTTTAATCGTGTTTGTAATCCAAAAAAATAAATAAATATCCAAAAATATTTTAAAAAACACGTATAAAATGGATAATGGCTTATAAGAACTTTTAAAAATATACATTCAAAACTTTATGTAAAGGTGACCACAACTTATTTGGTCCTTCGAGCCGGATTGTTTTTAAATTAGTTGGTCCTTTGAACCGGATAATTTCATAACGTATAAGAATGCGGCAGCTAAATTATTAATTAAAAAGGTTTGAAATGTTTATATATTTACTTGTACCATTTAAAAATATATATATATATATATGTATATATATATAAAAATTTGCAATTTAGGTTTAAACAATTGATGTACTTAAAATTATTTGATTAAAAAACTTCGAGATCCCGATTATCAAAAACAAAAATTTGCACTCATCTAACTTTCGGCAGTGTATTTGTTGCTTATCCCACAAAAAGTAAAACCCCTATTTAAGGGGGCATTAAGGGTGGTAAACACAAATGATGATCAAAATTGGAATAATACGCTATTTTTTTTTTTTTTAATAAAGCTACACCAGCAATAAAAAAATTAAGTATTTAGTCTTTTGCATTTTTGTGATGCAACAAACGGTTTTCGAAAAATCTCCTTCAAAGAAGGGGGGTAGGTATAATTGAATACCAGAGAAAAATAATAAGTTACTAAGCTGTGACTGTTTGTTTAGGTAATGTTTATTTAAGTTATTGTTTATTTTTGTGTAAAATAAACACATTGTGGTTGATCCCAAAAATATTTGTTTTAATTTTGAAACACCCTGTATATATTTTTTTAAAGTGTTCATAGTAAAAACATGTCTACCCCTCCGTTTATTCAACAACTCTGCTTCTCTGGCATAAAGCTTTACATAGACCAAGCTTTATTTTAAATGGTTTTTAGAATGTGATATCGAGATCTTATTTAAAAATAAATAATAGTTTAAAAAAACTAAAAAACACGCTTTTATATGCAACCGAACTAAAAATTAGAAAATAATTTTTCATTACAAAGAGCTTGTCACTTCAGAGTAAAAACCGTGGGGTGCATTTTACTATTTTTTCATAACTTTTCCGTCATAGATATTTGCAAATAGAATAATTATAACATTTAATATATTAAGCACCCCACGCTTTTATTCTGAAGTGACAAACTCTTTGTAATGAAAAATTATTTTCTAATTTTTAGTTCGGTTGCATATAAAAGCGTGTTTTTTAGTTTTTAAACTATTATTTATTTTTCATTTTTAGTTCGATATATCAATTAGTTTTTTAAAAATAAATGTTCCAGTTTACTCACTAAAAAATTCCTTCGCCATTTTGTCAAGAGACACAGAGGATCTGTAAAGGAATTTATTTATCCTGGCGGTCCTAATCAGGATAACGGGATACTGTTTTTAAATTATTGCATTGTCATCGGTCCTTGATACGTGTGCAAAGTTTCAAAGAAATTGAATCGCTGGAAGTTGGTAAAAATTAGGCTTAAAGATTCCGTTACATAGATAGATAGATAGATAGATAGATAGATAGATAGATAGGTAGTTACAACCCAAGCTAATAAAAGCATGTTAAAAAGTGTATATAATAAGGTTAAAAAAAGTAAAAGTATTTAACGTAACCACGTACTTGGTTCATTCATATTAAAAAAAACACTTTTATAATGGTTATATTACACTCTAGAACTACCATGTTTCCGAGAAATAATTACGATAGTTAACCATCTACATCTACTTCTACCATCTTCTTAAAACGTTTTTATACGAAATCCTCGGTGTAAAAAGGAGTTTGACCTTCGTGGTCATTGTTTAAAACTAAACGATCTCTTTTTCTTGGGTTATTTTTGCACTAATCAGTTAAAAAATGAGACTGGGTCTCACACATTTTTTTCTAGATATTGGATTATTAGTGGTTATTAGAAATCAACTAATTTTATGAGCTATTTATTTGAAAATTATAAACTAAAATGTTAAACAATTTTTAATTTTATGTATCAGTACAATAATTTGGTTGTCTTTAAAAGCAAAAATTCAAAGCCAATTTTAAGTCGTCCAAGGGCCGATTACAGAATGTTTGTATGCATTATTTATTTATTTATTTATTTATTTTTGATCGGAAAAAAGATTTGTACATATTTTATATTTAAATGTAATTTATATCGTAAGGACCTAAATTCCGCCCCCTTCGCCCAAATTTAAATAAGTCGGTATGTTATACAATAAAATTTGGAACGATAATACATCAGCAAGGTCTACATTTTTTTGACATATTAATGACAATTCTTAATGTCAAGGTAACAGAGGAGCGCACTTTCGAAATACATTTTAAAATTGAATGCCTCCTTTTAAAATACTTATGATTCTTAAAGATTTTCAATATCGCATTCCATGTTATGACTTTTGGTTTGCTTTGCCAATACAACATAATAGGTTTGTTCCAGCAGGCTGTCAGAATTGTTTGCAACCGTTTGGATTCTGCGCACGTCAAATTTGTCGTTCCAGAAGTGCCATGTTTTGTAACATTATACAATTGTTTGTTGTTCCGGCAGTAGTTTTAAGATGTTGGAAACTGTTTGAAAAGTTTGCAAACTTTCTTTAAACATTACTGACATTTCTAACATAACCTTTCTTGTATTAACGTATAAGCAGTATGCACGCCTTGCTAATTTTTCGTTCCAGCAGAAAACTGTTGCCAACATTTCTAACTAATGTTTGTAACAATAGGTTTGTTCCAGCAGGCTGTCAGAAATGTTTGCTACAGTTTGGATTCTGCGCACGTCAAATTTGTCGTTCCAGCAGTGCCATGTTTGTAACATTATACAATTGTTTGTTGTTCCGGCAGTAGTTTTAAGATGTTGGAAACAGGTTGGAAACTGTTTGAAAAGTTTGCAAACTTTCTTCATACATTACTGACATTTTTAACATAACCTTTCGTGTATTGATGAAAAAGCAGTATGCACGCCTTGTTTATTTTTCGTTCCAGCAGAAAACTGTTGCCAACATTTCTAACTAATGTTTGTAACAATTTCTGCTTTTTACGATTGTTGCTAATATGTTTCCAACATTCTGCTGGAGCAAACCTAATAACCACATTAAATTTATCTTGTAAAGAATTAATAATATTTGTGCATTTTTCAGTTACGAATATTTTCCGTGAATTCTAATGCAGATTTTATTAACCATTATGACCTGTTACAATCAACAAGGACATTTGAAGAGAAATCATAACAAACAAGTGGCTATTTTTTTTCTAATAACTACTGAACCAAGGGTTTTCAAAAATCAAGGATGCTTTAAGCATAAAAAACCTACCCTAAAATAAGAGAAAACCACCCTTTTCACAAGTGCGCCAAGCTGTCACCTTGACATTTAGAGTGTCAATGCTGTTGCTACGCTTTGCATTGATTACAATATTTTCGACCAAAACTGGACATTTACATTTCTTTTTCCTGACTCTTGATCAGTGGTGACACCAGCTTTTGGTTTCGGGGTGGCCAAAGAGGGGCCAAAGATTTTTAGTGGTGGCCAAGACACTTTTTGGCGATGTAAAATTTTGTGTAGCAAAAAAATGTTCTCACCATCACAAGTCATTACTGTAATTGGAAAAAGTTATATGTCCCAAAACAGTTTTAGAGAGAAAGAAAAGAAGGTCTTAAACATCTTTTATTTCTGCTTCTTGCTTCTTACCTTTCACCTTCCAGGGGTCGCCAGCCATTTTTAAGGGTGGCCCGGGCCAACCCTGGCCCCTCATGGCGTCGGTACTGCTCTTTAAATTGTTTGGCTTCTTTTAAATTAAACATATATTTTTAAGTATGATTGGAAAAGTAGAATTTGTAAAAAAGTTTTAGGCAATATTTTTGGTAAAGGAACTAAAAGATTTACTGCTCTTTATGGAAAATAGGTCTTTAACTTGACTGCTCAGAGATAACTGTCTTAAAATTGTGGGAAATATAAAGATAAATGTGTTTCTCTACCTATTTAAATTAAGGAAGCACTTAAAACCATTAGCAATGATAATTTCACAGGTGATACAAATTTGTCATTGCCCTTCTTCAAAATTCATTGACCTCATAATCTGTTCCCATGTATACAATAATCATCGCCGTAGAAAATTAGTTTAACTTTAGTTTAACTTTAATTTAATACCTAACTGTTTAAAATAATAAATTTAAGCGCAAAAATTACAATGCGGCTCTTTGATTGCTTATGCATATTCATTTATGTTATACTGGGTGTTTTATTTCAACTCTCAATATTTTAATCTCGAAAAGTATAGAAAAGCAAAATATAGAATAGAGACATTTTGCACCTCTTAAAATAACAGACGTTTTTTGGCCTCCTTATGGTTATCGTTATTAAACATAACGATTACAGCAGCAGTTTTAGACAGAGATTTTGCAGCCTCTTCGAATAAATTTAAATTGCGTCTGCGCTTTTGACACATAACCTTATTTTTACCTGTGTTGCCGATTTTAAAGTTTACGAAAAATCAGTACTTACTTTTATTCTCCATAAGTTATATATTGATATTTAAATATATGCAAATAATTCTCTTGATTTTGTTTTTTAAAGTAGATGTAACAATACAGCATAAGCAAAACATAAAATGTTTAGGTTTGGTAGTAGAATAAAAAGCAAGTGTGCCAGATTGTAACATGTAAATAGATTACTGATTTAAAACATCCTTAAAAATGCAAGTCCGTTTTAATTCCTTTACACCCCAGCAAACACTATTTGCAGGCAATGTACATTTTTTATATTGGCATTGATGGTAAAGCATTGGCAATTGGTGACAATATTATGCCAACATCTAACACATATTAAAAAGTCAACCATAAATAAACACTTAATTGCCAATAAATTTTACATGCAGGCGAATTGCCGGCAAGCATACAAAAATGGCGGCATACCAATCCTGATCAAATAAAGCATGCCTTTTTGTTGCGGGCAAATAACTATTCGATTTTTGAAGGCAAATCTTCAACCCATATTCATACTTTTCAAACCATATTATTAACATTTGTATTTAACTAACATTAGAGCAATTTTTTGATCTATTTTATTTATAATGGCAGCTAAACAACATTATTTTATGTTTTTTTACATACTTTAAAGGAAATGGCCTTTTCATAACATTTTATTGTTACAAATCATGCAAATAAAAATTAGGTCAAACAAAATGTATATTATGTATTTTTGAGAGAATAAAAATAAAATGATGGTAAAATTAGCTACGTTAATTTCGACCGAAGGTGACCGCTTTCTGCATTTGTTTTCTACGTGGTTTTCTAGCTTTTTAGTTTTTTTTAAAGATAAGAGTTTTTTAATAGACATAATTAAATGTATTCATTACCTAATAAGTGTGTATTGTGTGATTAATTGGTGATGGCTGGTCGAGAAGGCAAGATATTCAAGTAGACTGTTAGGAGCTGTAAACATTTTGTTTAAAACCTTATTAAAAGTTTTAAAGACGTGTTAATTAAAAATATTATATATATTTAATAGTTTTTTTGACATACCGATAGATGGCGTAATGGACAATAAACTACTACGTTTCTGCAATATCTTCGCTTTTTATCGCCTAAACCGTACCCATTAGACAAAAATAATTCGAGAGCGGTCTGCGGTAGGTGATCTCACTTAACTTTGAAAGAAATATCTTCGGCTAGTGTAAAAATCTGCATCTCCAAGTTGGACAATGTTCCGAGAGATGCTACTTTGCATTGCAAGGAAATTGCATGCAGTAAGGAGTTTTTTCCTATTTTAATTTTTAAATAAAATATCGCATCATTAAGCTTTTAAAAAAAGTATATGCGACAATTTTCGTCAATAAGACGTCAGCTTACTGCTTGGGAGTATCTGCATTTGCCCACTTTCGTGTCTTTTGTTATCTTTTTGCCAATAACTTATTAATGATGGATGACATCATCCTAAATGTATTTTTTTATCATAACTTATTAATGACGGATTCCATCACATTATCTGCAACACGTGGCCTAATAACGGCCAATTGCCCACTTTCGCGTTTTTTGATACCTTTTTGCCAATGCCTTGCCATTAAAGAGTGTTGGCAATGACAGTAAATTAAATGTACAACGCCGGCAAAAATGTTATATGGGTACCTTGTAAGGGCCAATTTAAGACACCCAATATGGTGTCTTGTTTATGCAAAATCTTATAATACCGTCATAGTTTTTACACCATCTTGTTTTCCAGTCTGTTACATTTCTTAATTCAACGTTGCCAACGAACCAGAAACCAATTATTTATTTATTTATTTATTTGCCTTAAGTCCATTTTCTTAGAAGTGATATAACAGTATCTGGTAAATGGATAAGGCAAGTACAATCGAATGTTGAACATACGAAAACAGTTTCATAGAAGCAATTCAATGGAGAATTCAATCACCGCAAAAAGGAAAAATAAATGGTTAGACGAAAGTTGTATAAATGTTAAAACCAATCAGTGTCTTATTGTTACCTAACTTATTTGAAATAAGGACTTAAGAATCCAAGTAATTAATTGATTTTGAACAAAATGGAAATAATTTATATAAAGAAGAAGACATAGTGAAAATAGCAATACTATTAAAAACATGGTGTGCATATATTTAGATATCAATAATTATGATGATAGTTTTCGAGATCTCAATATAGTTAGAATAAAAATTCTTCCTAAAATACATAAACTTAATATTGAATTGAATAAGTCATTGTATTACTGATAAAAATCTACTCTTACGATCAAAGAGGAAAAAACATGGTTATAAACTCTATTGACCAATGAAAATATCTTTTTTATTCTTTTTCCTTGCGTTATTTTTAAATTAAAATGGTCCGATCTCCTAATAACATCACAGATGGGTTTATACTACTTTCTTGGACTCTCACTCTCCTTTATTTTTAACTGATACACAACGTTTCGGATGGTGTCTATCTCCAATCGTTTTTAAGTGAAAACATTTTTTACCGGAGTTGTACATTTAATTTACTGGCATTGCCAACACTCTTTAATGGCAAAGCATTGGCAAAAAGGTATCAAAAAACGCGAAAGTGGGCAATTGGCCGTTATTAGGCCACGTGTTGCAGATAAAGTGATGGCATCCGTCATTAATAAGTTATTGGCAAAAAAATGCGTTTAAGATGATGGCATCCATCATTAATAAGTTATTGGCAAAAAGATAAAAAAAGACACGAAAGTGGGCAAATGCAGATACTCCCAAGCAGCAAGCTGACGTCTTATTGACGAAAATTGTCGCATATACTTTTTCTTAAAAGCTAAAATGATGCGATATTTTATTTGTAAATTAAAATAGGAAAAACTCCTTACTGCATGCAATTTCCTTTCAATGCAAAGTACCATCTCTCGGAACACTGTCCAACTTGGAGATGCAGATTTTTCACTAGCCGAAAATATTTCTTTTAAAGCTAAGTGAGATCACCTACCACAGACCGCTCTCGAATTATTTTTGTCTAATGGGTACGGTTTAGACGATAAAAAGCGAAGATATTGCAGAAACGTAGTAGTTTATTGTCCATTACGCCATCTATCGGTATGTCAAAAAACTATTAAATATATATAATATTTTTATTAACACGTCTTTAAAACTTTTAATAAAGTTTTAAACAAAATGTTTACAGCTCCTAACAGTCTACTTTAATATCTTGCCTTCTCGACTAGCCATCACCAATTAATCACACAACACACACTTATTAGGTAATGAATACATTTAATTATGTCTATTAAAAACTTTTTTCTTTAAAAAAGAAACTAAAAAGCTAGAAAACCACGTAGAAAACAAATGCACAAAGCGGTCACCTTCGGTCGAAATTAACGTAGCTAATTTTACCATCATTTTATTTTTATTCGCTCCAAAATACGTAATGTTTGTTTTAAATACCAATGTTAATAATATGGTTTAAAAAGTATGAATATGCGTTGAAGGTTTGCCTTCAAAAATCCAATATTTATTTGCCTGCAACAAAAACGCGTGCTTTATTTAATCAGGATTGGTATGCCGCCATTTTTGTATACTGCCGGCAATTCGCCTGCATGTAAAATTTATTGGCAATTAAGTGTTTATTTAGGGTTGACTTTTTAATGCGTATAAGATATTGGCATAATATTGCCACCAATTGCCAATGCTTTACCATCAATGCCAATATGAAAATGTACATTGCCGGCAAATAGTGTTTGCTGGGTACTTTTACGAAACTATACATACTGGGTTAGTAAAAAGTACCGCAACTTTTAAATATCTTTAAAACCGCTGAACCAGTTATTAAAGCCAAATTTTTTATTGTCAACGGTTGTCAACGGTTCAAAACCATTACATTTTTCGGTAAATGATGACGTCATCAACGTCGCGTGTTCCACCGTTTTTGAAAACAGGTTGGCGAACGCTGGAAAGAAGTGAGAGCCCCTAAAAAGAGACAGATTTTAAGTAATCTGGCGGCTGTTGTAGTTGTGGATGTTACAAATACGAAAAAAGATTATTCATAAAATAAATGAAGAAAGAAAAAATAATTAAATAACTAAAAAATGAAGTAACTCGCAAGGTGGGTCAAACAACAGAAAAAGTGAGGTTAAAAATTATCAGCTGATACATAGGTTTAAAAACATCGGTTTTTTACTACATTTTTAACGACGTCATTTTTAAATACGCTTTAAAACGTCTTTTGAACCGTTGACAATAAAAACTTCGCCTTAAGTTGCATACATCCTTAATTAAACTATAAGTAAAACAAGTTATTATAATACAGAAACAACTACAACAAAAACTACACCAACAAAACAAATCTTTAAAGCCAATCAATGTCAATGACAAAGAAATTATTCCAGTCTCAGCATCTCCATCTTAACGGATGACTAAACTTTCAATCATTTTTACCGTTTTAAACCGCAAGAAACGAAGAATTTTGGGCACAACGCAATAATTCTTCACCGAAAAACCTGTTACCCAACTATTTTGAGGATTCATTCGTGCATAATATGTAGGTCAATCGATTTTATAACAGCATGTAGAGGTCAGGTAAGGTCCTGAATACCTAAACGGTCTTATTTTGTGTTTTGTATTGTTAAAATATAGGAAACGATGGTATTGCATAAATATTTTTGAAAATTGACCTGGTTTTAATTGATTTTAGGTTTAAACGTATAGTGGGTGATGCCGGTGATGCGTCGCCGAACGGAACATGGGAAATCCCATGTATTTTAAGGGCGTAAATTATTGGCTTTCCTGTACATTTGAAAGAAAAATAATATATTATTTTAAAAAAGTATTTTCTGTTGTAGAATCGTTTGGTTAAGTCTGTCGGTTAAGTTACTGGACTCTCTGTATGTATGTAGGTAATTTGATTGAAATTGATGAAAACTTTGATGTCTGATGGTGCCTAAACGGTGAGGTTTATCGACTTTAATAAACAGTACCTTATTTTTTAAGTGTTTGATTTTTGTATAAAATGGCGCCCCCAGCTTTGCGATATCTGTTAAAATAAAAAGTTATGATGTAAATAAATTTGAAGTTTTAGGTAAAGTGCCCTCTGGCGGTATTTAAAAAAGTACTTTTGTCTCAAAATTTTATAATCTTCAAAGCTCGATTTTTGTGCCAAATATCAACTGGATTGGTTAAAAAATAAATGCAATATGGCGAAAAAACCAAAATAAAAATTGAAATTTGACGGCTTGTAACTCGAAAACGAATTACATTTTGAAAAAAAATATATAAAGCTTAACCCTTATTTTGTCAAGTAGAATTACTCCCTTAAGTTTCGTGATCGATTTTTGAATCACCCTGTATAATATATAGGCTGTTCCTAAATGGTATTAGGTAACAAGAGGACAAATGGATATATATTTGTTTTAATTTGCTTAAAAAATAGAATTTACAGAGAGAACACATTGATTTCGTATACAGGGTGTGCAAAAACTTAAAAACCTGATTTTTTCTTAGAGTAAACTATCCTTATTTTACAGGGTATCAAAAAGTTTTATAAAACTGATTTGGCTGCTATCAAACGTAAATTATTTAAATTTTTTATACTGCAATAGTCCACAAAACTCTTACAATTTACTTTTTAAATACAAATTTTTTATTATTATTTTTATCGATTACCAACTTTATTGTAAATAAACTTTTTAAATGACATCATGCAAAAAATTAAAAAGAAATGGTTTATTTTTAAAGAAAAATCATGTTTTTCAAGTTTGCATACTCTGTATACAAAAACAACATTTTTTCTTTGTGATTCATATTTTTTTACAAGAAAAATTTTTATCAAGTTTTTTTCTTTACAAAATCATTTTCTTTATCCATTTCTCTTCCTCTTCCTCTTCTGCACTTGTAGAATGAAAATAGCAAGAATAACTAACCCCGTTAAATCGATAATGCAAAAACAAATAACTAACAGTTAAATAAACACACTTTAATTTCCCATCACATTTTTCCTACATACGCATATTTTGTTTTTGTTTCTTTTAGTTTTACCAAGATATAACCTCTAGTTAATCATTCGCTTAAAAATAGGCTGATTGATGGGAAATTTAAAGGCCCTAATTAATTCTAAAAATTACCGTAACATCCTTGAAAATGATATAGAGAGCCTGGATTGATTTATCGTATCAATTTCCTTTTAAGACAAAGTGGCTAAGGTTTGTAAACATGTCAAGTTTTTTTATTTAAAAAATTCAGGTACGCAAACAACTTTTTAAAAATAAATGTAAAATAAATATTTTAGTACAATGCGTCCAATCTGACTTGTACACATTTTAAATGCCTATAACTTTTTATTTCTTAACTTCTTAAAAATTATCCAAAAACCAACTTGTACAGTGAATTATTAAGATTACACAAAACAATTTTATTAACAAAATATATTGCCACAACTTACTTCTTTTTAAACGGAGCACCCTGTATATTGTACCACCTTTAAAAAGGACTTATAAAGAGCTTTACTTATATTTGATACATCTAATAATAATAATAATAATAATTCTTTATTCATGTTACCTAGCCACAGCCTTACAATCGTCAATATCACAGAATTTAATAAACATAAATGTATATATATGTATATTACAAGTTAAAAACTATAACCAACATTTTTACTTTTATTCAAAATGACATAAAAGACTTTTCATTTAAAATGACAGATTTTTTTGTAATTATATTTAAACTAAAATTGGAAGCAGAGGTACTCATCTATTGAATAAAAAGCTTCATTTAATAAAAACCTTTTTATTTTAATTTCAAATTCCTCAAATGGAAGCACCTTTATTTGTTTAGGTAACACATTAAAAAAATGTATTGCCCAGTATCCTAGGCCACTCTAACACCTTTTTAGTCTCCAGTACGCCGCGCCGGTACAAGATCTTGTTTGTGTCTGGTGTTGTAAGAATGTTTGTCCTGATGTGCCTCAAACTTTGTCTGGTTTCGTTTGATATATTTTAAATTTTCAAAGATATATAGAGAGGGCACAGTTAAGACTTTTAATGAGATAAAAGCTTGTTTGCAGTCATCTCTAAAGCCAAGACCAACCAAGACTCTTATGGCTTTCCGTTGCAAGCCAAACATTCTATTAGTATCTGCAGAATGTCCCCAAGCTAGTATTGAGTATGTGAGAGGTGTGTGAAAGACGGAGTGATAGGCTGTTTTTAACATGAAAGGAGTTATACAGTTGAAGAGGTTTCTTAGAACAAAGAGATCATTGTTTAATTTTTTGCATACGCTGTTTATATGCGCGCTCCATTGCAGTTCTGTATCTAAATTAACACCAAGAAATTTGATTTCATCCACGTCCTCGTTCAAGTCACATCTCTCATTGAAAACATCACCTGCTTCGTTTTGCTTGCATTTAGCAATAATTTATTAGTATTAAAACAATCATTTACTTTTTCCCGCGCAGCCATAAAACCCTTAAGCGTACCTGCAAGCGTATCTCCTGCAAAGGCCACTGTGGTGTCATCGGCGAAGAAGGAAGACTGTAAATTTGACCCCATGGTCTATTTCTGGGAGATCATTTATATAGATAAGGAATAAAATAGGGCCTAGGATCGACCCCTGGGGCACTCCTATGTTTATCGTACTCTCCCCCGATGTCACCCCAGAGACCCTCACCGCTTGAGATCTATCCTGTAAAAAGGACTTAATGAGATGTATATACTCTCAGTTGTAAAATTGTATTTATGCAGTTTTTGCATGAGAATTCCATGATTTACGCAGTCAAAGGCTTTACTTAAATCGCAGAAGAGCACAGAGCAGAACTGCTGTTTATGAAAAGATTCTATTATATGGGATGTTAGATCGAAAATACCTAGAACTGTGTTTTTATTTTTCCGAAACCCAAACAGGCTATTAGAAAAACAGACATTTGTCTCCAAGAAATTTAAGATATTGGCCTATAGTTTTCAGGAAGGTTTACATAACCTTTTTTAAAGATAGGGCAAACTATTGCCTTTTTAGTATGTCAGGAAAAGTATTTTCTCTGAAGCACAAATTAATTAATTTAGTAAGAGGAGATATTATAACACTTTAAACAGTTTTTATTAGCTTAGTGTCCATACCATCTATCTTTAATAGTTTCGGAAATATGACCATTTAAATCTAAAAATATTATATGTAATTTCCACCATACCTACAGGACTAAGCTTAAACTGTAGATATAATAGAAGTTATGTCTATTATTTTCCCAAAAATTTAAATGGTCATATTTCAGAAACTATTAAAGATTGTAAGTGTGTAGTTTTTTTGTAAAACTCTTTAAGAGACCTTTTTATTGGTGGTATAATAAACAGGGTGTCCCATTTAAAAAAAGTAAGTTATGTCAATATATTCTGTTAATAAAATTCTTTTGTGCAATCCTCATAACAGAAAAAAAAATTGATAATTCACTATACAAGTGGGTTTTTGGATCATTTTTTTATGTTAAAAAATAAAAAGTTCTAAAAATTAAAAATGTGGAAATTTGTGTTAATATTTTTTTTATTTATATAGATATTACCCCCATTAAAATAAACCCACCTACAGCTAAATTTATAGACTGGTATGCTGGAATGCGTCATATTTACATAAGTATAATTATTTCTCTAATTTACATATTTCTTATCAGCGTTTTACAATTATTTTCACTTTTTATACCCTTTATCATGCGGGTTAATTAATTAGTTTGCAAGAGAACATGTCTTTTATATTAATTTTGTGTTATTATTTATCTTACACCTTTTAACTGTAAATTTTTTTTGTTTGCTCCAGCAGGTTGTCAGAAATGTTTGCAACCGTTCAGATTTTGCGCACGTCAAATTTGTCGTTCCAGCAGTGCCATGTTTCTAACATTATACAATTGTTTGTTGTTCCAGCAGTAGTTTTAAGATGTTGAAAGCATATTGGAAACTGTTTGAAAAGTTTGCAAACTTTCTTCAAATATTACTGACAATTGTTAACATAACCTTTCTT
This sequence comes from Listronotus bonariensis, assembly GCA_014170235.1. NCBI lineage: Eukaryota > Metazoa > Arthropoda > Insecta > Coleoptera > Curculionidae > Listronotus > Listronotus bonariensis. The sequence goes on from JACEGR010000766.1 coordinate 65,314, forward strand.
GTATTGACGTATAAGCAGTATGCACGCCTTGTTTATTTTTCGTTCCAGCAGAAAACTGTTGCCAACATTTCTGACTAATGTTTGTAACAATTTCTGCGTTTTACTACTGTTGCTAACATGTTTCCAACATTCTGCTGGAACAAACCTAATATAACTGTTTATGATTCGTCAAAATACTTATTTTTAGGTGTCCAAAGTAAGAAACTTCCATCAAGTAAAACCAGCTAGACGAACGACGCGAAGCAGAGGGTGCTAAACCTAACAAAAATAATTTGTTTTTTTTGTTAATATCTTAGAAAAATATCCTTAATTTTGTTGCAATTTAAAGGCGTTATTAAGGGGCAATTTAGGCCTACCTTGAATAAATTTCTTATCTACAGTGTCGTCTGGCGCGTCATCTGAATTAAATTTTTTAACAAAACAAATGTACGCCACTACTGTTTTTACATTTGTTAGTGTTTCTTTAAAATAAAATTATTAAAAATTATATTAATATTTTTATTTTCAACATATTCCATTTTTAAATCAAAGGTTTTGAAATTAAAACTTATGTTTTATTCATGTAAGTATTTAATACCTATATCATTTTTTAATTGAGTTTTATTTTATGTATACTTTTGTTACGTAAGTATCATTTATAGGTTTGTTTTGTTATTAAATAAATAAAATTTGTTGTATTTTTGTTTGAAGCTTTAAAGGTTAAACAATTAAATTCGGTTTAATATTAAATAAATTGCATTAAAAATTTTAACATTTATTTAGTTGCTTCCCATATAACATTTTTTGCAGGCGTTGGACATTTAATTTACTGGCATTGCCAACACTCTTTGATGGCAAGGCATTGACAAAAGGTATTAAAAAGACGCGAAAGTGGGCAATTGGCTGTTATTAGGCCACGTGTTGCAGATATTGTGATGGCATCCATCATTAATAATTTATGATGAAAAAATGCGTTTGGCATTTATCATTAAATAAGTATTGCAAGTTTTATAACTTGAATGTCCAAATAGTTAAATAACATATTTAGAATTTTGTAATCGAAAAAAATGAGAAAAAATGCAGGAAAACTTTATCAATAAAAAAATTACATAATATAAATTTTTATACCGCAACAAATAAAACAAAAAAAATAAAAGGTATGTAATAAAATTAAAAAAAAGATAGTAAATCAAAAGAAAACACTTTAAAATAGTAAGTATTTAAGGGACACTTACACCTAATTTTCAGATCCAAAACATAGGGAGAAATATTTTAAAGGAGTTAAATGTCAAAAAAACTATTAAATATATATAATTTTTTTTATTAACACGTCTTTAAAACTTTTAATAAGGCAACTCCCTGATTTCATATAATTTTTTTAGGGAACTACAAATTTAAAAGGTTTTAAACAAAATGTTTACAGCTCCTAACAGTCTACTTGAATAACCCGCCTTCTTGACCAGCCATCACCAATTAATTACACAACACACACTAATTAGGTAATGAATACACTTAATTATGTCTACTAAAAACTCTTTTCTTTAAAAAAGAAACTAAAAAGCTAGAAAACCACGTAGAAAACAATTGCACAAAGCGGCCAAACAAAAGCAAGGTTGCCTCATCTGTCAAATTGTCAAATCTTGTATTTCGGCTAAGCGGGAAATTTAATTTTTTATCACCTTCGGTCGAAATCGTCGAAATTAACCTAGCTAATTTTACCATCATTTTATTTTTATTCTTTCAAAAATACATAATAAACATTTTGTTTGACTTAATTTTTATTTGCATGATTTGTATCAATAAAATGTTAGGAAAAGGCCATTTCCTTTATGTAAAAAAACAAAAATAATGTTGTTTAGCCGCCATTATAAATCAAACAGATCAAAAAAATTGCTCGAATGTTAGTTAAATACCAATGTTAATAATATGGTTTAAAAAGTATGAATATGTGTTGAAGGTTTGCCTTCAAAAATCCAATATTTATTTGCCTGCAACAAAAAGGCATGCTTTATTTAATCAGGATTGGGATGCCGGCATTTTTGTATGCTTGCCGGCAATTCGCCTGCATGTAAAATTTATTGGCAATTGAGTGTTTATTTAGGGTTGACTTTTTAATGCGTATTAAATGTTGGCATAATATTGCCACCAATTGCCAATGCTTTACCATCAATGCCAATATGAAAAATGTATATTGCCGCCAAATAGTGTTTGCTGAGATGTTTACTAGGTGCTCGGATTTCTGTGTCACTTAGTATATGTATTTATTCGATTGGTTAGTAGCAACTGATGACGCCCACACTTTTACGGTAAACAAAACTTTTACATATTAGTCACTGGTTATCCAAAAATTATCGGTATCGCTTTCTCTGAGTGACTTAAATCGTTATAACATCACTTGATGTGACCCAGAACTTGGTTTAATTTGTCACTACAAGAATTAACAATAAGAGAAATTTTCGTGTCAAGTTCCGTATCGAAAACATTGCGACGTCTTCATTACTCTTGTTCTTTTTATTTAGTTTGACAGTGTCGCACCTACAAAGAAGTAAATAAATAAAATTGGGTTGTATATTTAAGCAGACTAGACTTACGGTACTTTTTCCAAAATGATGCATTAAACTTCATTGCACAAAAAATGTAATTTTATCTACAATTAAGCTAATATGTTTATTTTTATTTAATTTAGTGTTAAGTTTGGTCAGCATCCAACTTAGTAACCATGGTAAACTCAAATTTTAAATTTTTAAAAGACACTAAAAAAAAGTTCTTTTTAAAATCGAGAGAAATGCATGTTTCAGGAGTATTATAAATGAAAAAAATATTTCTAAATCCTTAAATTATTGACAAATTCGGTTTTACTAAATTATTTCCCATGGTTTGTCTACAAGAAAATCGTATTAGCTTAAAGGTAGCTAAATCAGATTTCTTTTGGAACGAGGTTAATTACATTATTTTGGAGGAAGTGTCGTAAGTCAAGTCCTGTCTTAATCTATTTGACCAAAATTGGCAAACCTAGAGAAAACATATTTGCCCATTAGCTCTTTAAAAATAAAATAGATAGGCTCAAGTTGTGCAAGTTTAATTTGGCCCACCCTGTATATTCATACGACCTTTTTTTATTTTAACCTTTAAAGCTTCGTACCGTACTTAGGAAATACCCTATACCTATATTATCATAACCAAAAATTTCTTTTCCAACCTTAACTTCCTATAGAGATTAAAAAAAAAAAAAATAATAATAGTTTCCGTCAAATGATCTTTCTTACACACAGTTACAGTTGTCATCGTTATTTAAATTCTTTATTTCTGACCAATTGTGCTAATTGCCACAAATATGAGAACCTCTTGATACTTAAAACTTGATTAACAGTTTTACAAGCCCGTTATTATAATTAGTAATTTAAGTTCGTATGCTAAATACAGATTAATGATAAAACTTTTTAATAAATATTAAACAAAACTAAACCGACTTAGAAAGATAAATAAAACTTACCAAAAATTTATAAAATGTATATAAAAAAAGGTGGGTAATTACATTCCGCTAAACTACTAAACGTTAATAACTAAATACAAAAATATGTTTATACAATAATACTATATGTTATTACGCGAACTCATATTTGTAATTTTTGTTTTATTCATTATTTTTAAATTTTAATGAGTTTTATTAATCTTTTTAAAGTCGATTTATTTTTTTATATTTATTTTACTCTTTTATTATTAAAATTTAATTGATAACCATCAACTAAAAAAGAGTACTAGTACGTTTTTCTTTTATGTAAACTCTTCGCACAAAATGTCAATGCTACCCCTAATAGGTATAAGTTGTAATTTAATATCATCCATAAAAAAAAACTGACAAGTTGTCATATCAACAAAAATAATATGGTTGCAGCTCAGGGGATAAAAAGACCAAAAATGTTTCCCCTAAAATCAAAAATTGATGGGTCCAAGCGTTTTTCTTTAAATGACCTGCAGTGCCAAAAATTAGCTCTCTTTCGTTTTCAAATGGCCAACCTGTATAAAAATACGTTGACTAAGCCATACTTTGCTTCCAAGGAGTAAGTAAAACGGTTTTTTTATAATAAATAGAATAGAAAAACATAGCTCTAACTAAAAAATATAATTTAGGAAATTTTAGGTCATTGACTATTACCTTTAAAATATATTACAAAATGGTATTAAATTTAGGCTTGTGTTGTTAACAACGGGCGTACTAGGGGGGAGGCCTGGGAGACATGGGAGGAGAGAGCAGTCCCAGGCCTCTGGTAAGAAGAGGCCTTCGAAAGAAGAAAGATACAAATCAGCGAATAATCGATTTGCTTTCTTTATTTTTATTTTTTGTTTATCTTTGGACAAACCACGAAGGCTAAAAGCCTAAATACTAACGTACCGTGGGTGTCTTAAGCGAGGTAAGAGGGAGTTTGTTGACACGGGACTTAAATACTTGAAGATTTACGGGGAAGGAAAGACCTCCGCGGGCAGCAGGTTCCACAATCTAGAAACTCTAGGGATAAAAGAACGAACAAAGTGAGAAGTTCGGGGCCTGTTCAGTTGGACCGTATAGAGATGCATACGCGCGGAACCACGAGTTTCTCTATTGGGAACCGTGAGTGGAGGAACTATACTGGACAATTCTTCAGAGCAGAAGCCATGGAAGTACCTATAAAAAGCGTGTGAAGAAGAAACAATGTTGGTGCCAAAACTGAGCCCTGAGGGACTCCAGCATTTACTTGGTGAAAGCTTGAAGAATGACCGTCCACAATAACTGATATACGTCGATCAGATAGATAACTAGAGAGCCAAGTACAGAGTTTAGTTGAAAGACCATAGGAGGGAAGTTTAATAAGAAGTGCGGCATGCCAGACCTGGTCAAAAGCTTTGGATATATCAAGAGCAACGATTTGGGACTCACCTAGAAACTCAAGAGACTTATTCCAGCAGTATGATACGAAGGAAAGAAGATCTGCTGTAGATCTTTTGTGGCGAAATCCATACTGCCTGTCATGCAAAATTTTGTGTTTTTCTAAGTACTTAAGAATTTGTGAATTAATTAGTTTTTCCATTACTTTACAAAGAACTGAGAGAATTGAAATTGGTCTACAGTTGGATGGAAGAGATTTAGATCCTTTCTTGGGAATAGGTTGAACACGAAAGATACCCGTGTCGTAAGAAATTCAAAAGACCCGAGTTAAGATTGGTGCAAGTTCTGGAGCACATTTTTTTAAAACGATTGCAGGTATGCCATCCAGCCCAGACGATTTATTGGTGTTAAGGGAAGAAAGGATACGCTTAATGTGTTTTACCTTAAAAATAATATCGGGCATTTTATGAGGAACTGGGGTAACCTCTGGAATTGGATGATTTACGGGAGGGTCAAGGGTTGAATTGGCAGCAAATTGTTTAGCAAATAATTCTGCCTTTCCTTTAGCGGTACAAACAATTTCATCTTCCAAAGCTAGTGGCGGAAAAGAACTGGTACAAAAATTCCTACTTATGTTTTTCGCAAAGGACCAGAAAGATTTGCTGCCATTTGAGTAAGAAAGAACTTTGTTTTTAATACGATTGTCGAAGGAGTCTTTGGCTTCAGAAATTGTTTGATTGTAGTAGTTTCTTGCTTCAATGCTGGCCTGTCGGTTTTTTTCTTTATTTTACAAAACCTTTTTACAAAACCCTTTAAATTATCTGTAACTCCCATAATTTATTATGATTTATCTCTTGTATCAGTATATATTATATTAATCAACTGTTATTGTTAATCAAAGTTTAAAACTTTCAGAATATTTTAGAAACTTTTTTCTCCGTGTATACCCATTTTAATTTTTTAATTAAACCAGTCAAATGTTGTTTTTACATTTTTGATCCTAAAGCGCTTAAATTTTATTTTTGCCCAGCTGGATGTCAACACCAATTAAAAATAAGTCTCACACAAACTGGTTAAAATAACGGGCAACAGTTTTTAATTTGCTTTATGAAATTTTCTTTTCTGCCTTTGTGGATTATTTTTTTATGTTTTATACGTTTTAGTTTAAAAAGAAACGTTTTAGGGTTGTTATAGAAATAAATTTAGAGTAATCGCTTTTAATAAAATGTGTTTTTTAATAAATGGGTTAAAGGGATTCATTGCTAAAGTAAATGTATCAGAAATTCTTTAGTTTCCTTAAACAAGGGTTACCTTTAAGTTGATATCTTTTTGCCGGTATTGCTGCTGAAAAGAATGTGTACTTTTTTATTTATACCTGCTCTGAGTGCAAAGCTTTTTTTTTTTGATTTGTGTGAATATTTAAATAAATCCACTATACATGGTGTTCTTTAACTACGCTACGAAATTTAAGGAGGTGATTTCTTACGTCTTTTTATAAAAAAGTTTATAAGTTAATAAGTTATAAAATTGACATATGTCCGGACTTGCTTCCCTACTGAGATACAGGGCGTTAAATATTTTTAAAAAAGTTAGTATTTTTTTTTAATATGAAAACCCTTTATTTGACTTGGATAAATTTTGTTAACTTATTTAATGTAATAAGGCGCTTATACCGCTCTACCTGACGGCTTGGTAGGCACCACACACAATATTATTGAGAAATAAAAGTACGGCACTGGATTTTTATACAGATTTTATATTTTTTTCGATGCAACTTTATGTTCATTTGCAACTTCTTTGTATCTAGCTTCGTTTAAGAAAAAAAAATAAATTCATTAAAATTTCTTCAAAAAGTACTCACAGACAAGATTGTATAAAAAACAAAAATTAAAAATAAACATTTAATTGCCCTACAATAAATGAGTAGTCGGGCATTTTATTTTCATATTAAGGTCAAAATTCTTTATTTTTTAAATTTTGGATTTCATTTTATGTTGTTTATTGATATTTTTGAAATGACTCAAAGTAGCTTTTTAAAAAAACAAAGCTAGATGAAAGGAAAATACAAAAGACCAAAAAGTTTTTGGTTGCTTAATCGTAAAAAAATATAAAAACATAATAAAAAATCAGTGGCGGACTTTTTTTCTCAATATTATTGGCTGTGATGCCCACTGAGACGCCACTGGGTCTAATAGTCCTAATCTAAGTAAAGCTTTTAAAGAGCCCTAATTTATTAAAAAAGTGTACCAAATTTAACCTAAAATTGTTAAAGGGGTTTTAATATATTTAAGGGGGGCTAAGGTCAAATCGTACAAAAAAGCCATGTTTTCGTGATTTTTTTCTGACGACACAGTTAAAATTTATTTACTCAACCAATGGTACATTAAAGTATGACATTCGAAGAATGTTTCATCAAATTTTACAAAAAATATTAAAAAATACGGTAATGGCAGCAATTGTTCGGATGTGTTTCGAAAAAAGTTGAATTGCGGTGCCCCTCATAACTTGGTGCTGGATCATCCGAAATCAAAAATCAAAGTTCATTCGTTAGATAATAGTTTTCCCAGGTAACGCTGTCGAGTTTTTTGTTTTTTCCAAATTTTTTCATTTTTTCGAACACTTTGAAGTGAAAAACACAATTTTGTGGGAAAAAATCGGCTAATTTGTTATTGCAAAATCAAAATTATGAAAAAAAACTCGACAGCGTTACCTCGTAAATGACGTACAGAAATAGTGTTTAAAATTTCAAAAGGATCGGTGCAGTAGTTTTGGAGTTATCAGGGGCACCGACTTTGAAAACGTGAGTTGTAAATTACCCTTACCTTACCCCCCTTAAAAATACCGACTTTGTTTTTTAAATTTAAACGGCCTGTATCTCAAAAATTAAGCAAGTCCGGACATATGTTTTTAGGAACTTTTTTTCATAAAAAGTCATATTACCTCCTTAAGTTTCGTACCGCAGTTAGGAAATACCCTGTATAGTTTTAGAGGAAATTGGATGCGCTTCAAAAAGGGACTTTTAAAATTTTTTAATAGGTTTGCCCCTTTGAAAGTTATTTGACTTTGAAATTAGCTTTTTATTCAACTTTAACGTTTTTAAGAATCTGTACATTTTTCAGATCAACGATATGCGAGCTTCTTATAAAAAAAAGTTTGTTCCTAAATAATTGTTAGTCACAAAGATAGACCTCGTTATATTACTTAATAATACCTGATATATTTTTTGTTACCTTTCAAAAAAAAATAAAAAGAAAAATAAATTTTTTGGCCACTGTACAATTTTGTGTAAAACAGTTAAGAAAAAAATAGACGGTTGACGTAGTTCTAAAATAATAGGTATAATAAACACTAAGTATATTTTCGCCTTAAATCTATTTGACCAAAATTGGCAAACTCAGAGAAAACATATCCATCTATTAGTCCGTTAAAAATAAAAAGATGGGCGCAACAGATAAAAAGTTATTACCAGTTGAAAAGTTTAATTTCGCCCACACTGTATGTCTGTTTTTTGGCGTTAGATTAAAAATAAAAAACTATTTTATAAATTTTTAAAAATCCCACACTATTACAACACCCCTTACTAGAATAAAATAATGAGTTCAGTGGCGTCCTAATGAACAGTATAACCAATTGTACAGGGTGTTTCAGAACTATGGAATCAAACTTCTAAGGGTTATTCAGTGCAACAGTAGAAAAATTTGAATATACGAGTTTATGTCCGGAAAAAGTGTTACCAAGGCACTACAGCCCTAAGACGCGTTAAAATTAAGAGATACTATGAATTGCCTAAACAGGGTTTAATGCATTTAATTTTTGTCTTTTGTACATAATATTAGCCTTGTTCGCGGGTGCGATTCTGAACCGGTTCTGGGACTATTCGCATGCGCAGTGAAAAAGCAGCGTTCGCGGTTAGTAAAATCCTGAATTTTTAGTAACAGTTCTGTGTTCGCGGGTTACAATGGAATCAGTTCGTTACCGGTTCGTAACCTGATTAGCAGTCCTGGGATTTTTGTTGGAACTAAAAGTTCAGTTCGGAATTTCATGCCCATTGTCGACATGGTCAGTTGTTTTCTGTTTTTGTGGTACAGAAATAAACCGTTGTATTACAGTTTATTTGTTTTTGCCACTTTTAATGCGGGTTAATATACCTGTTGAATATTTTTTTATATTTTTGTGATTCTGACCGTATATAAACAAAGGATTTTTAATTGTATTCCATATGAATGTATGTATGCAATAAAATAAATAAAGATTTAATTAAAAAATATAGACAATATTACAAGATTTTACCATTTCTTGTTTGAATTTTATCCTTAGTTAAATACACATACTTATGTTAAAAATGAGAGGAGGCAGGGAATTCCTCGTCTTCCGCCGAGAGACCTCGAGTGGCATTGGACAGTATAACAAGTTTGAATTTAATTTTTTTGTATAGTATCCAATTTAACCATGAAAAATCCTAACCAAAAGGCTAGGTTAGAATACATCCTCAGCTGTATAGAACATCGTTCGCGGTAAATAAAAATTCCGAACTAATAAAAAACTAAACATGCGCTTTAAAACAATTCTAAACCAGTTCGGTTCTGGTTCAGAATCGGTTTATTACTAGACCCGCGAACAAAGCTATTATAACAACAGTTGTTTTAAATGTCAATGATTAAAAACTATATTTATTTATTTTTTATTTATTTGCACTTTTTTTAATTTAATAATATTATTTATTATTTTTTTATTTAATAATTGTTGTAGTGATATCATGTACAAAAGGCAAAAGTAAATGGATTAAATCCTATTTAGGCAATTCATCGTTTTTCTAAATTTTACCGCATCTCAGGGCGGTAGTGCCGTTGGGATACTTTTTTCGGACATGGGTCTCTATACTCAAATGTTTTTTATTGTTGCACTGAATAGCCCCTAGAAGTTATCCCATAGTTCTGAAACACCCTGTGTAAAATGGTTTGTAACTTTTTTTGTACACAAGATACTTAAAAAAAAATTTTTTTAAATCCAAAAAACAAAAGTACGAAAAAGTCAGTCGTGTATTTTTTGTAGTATTATTGACTGTGGTGTTTGCTAAAACGCTACTGGAATTAGTGATTTTAATAAGGCCAGTGGCGCAACTAATGATCCAGCCCCTGTTTATAGAGTATATATAAGTATATTTGTCGAAAATCACTTTACTCAAATATACTTTAAATGTTCAATAATTTTGGGGAGCTTATCGCCGTCTCGGGGGAGCTTAGCCTCCTAGTCCCCCTAACTACGCCTATGAATAAGGGTAGGGCCAGGGCTAAATAATTGCCCCGTATGCCACAAAAGAAGCAACTTCGGACATACCTTTATACAAACTTTTTTTTTCGATAAAACGACATAGGAAATCATCATTTAATATTTCTTTAGAAAACGTCCTGTTTAACATGAAATCGAAAAACTACATGAAGCAAAAACTTGTACAGAAATACAATTTTATTGTTTTATAACAACAATGTAGAGGTACTTATCCACCAAAGCAACAATCATCAATTTTAGGCGAAGAACCAATTCTAAAACGGTATTTATCAATCGGTTATGTTGACGTTTAAACAATGGATTATACGTCAAAGTTGTCACCAATTATTACCGCGGTTATAATCGGTTGAACGCCTAAAATTGATGAATTGAAAACTTTTTTGTTTTTGTTACATGTCTTCAAAAAGAATCCATAAGGTACAGTAATTTGTCTATGGTTGCAACAATAAAATAAAAATGTTTCTGTGTGTTTTGTGTTTTCATTTAAAGACGGTAAGATCAAAGGAAAATTTGAAACAAGTAGAAACAAATTTAGGTGTTGCTGTGGTGAAGACATTCAATTCTCAAAGCTTTCCGAACTGCAGACGTTCACGACAATGTATAAAAGTAAGAAACTGTAAAAAAGTATTTTTTTTTTCTGATTTCAGTTGTTTTAGTGGAAACAAAAAGTTGAAATCTGTTGACATTTGTTTCACAATTTGGGAACACAAAGCAACTTTATTTAGTAACAATAAAGTTCCTTATTGTTACTTTGGTAGATACATACCTTAATGTTTAAAAAAGTCCATTATGTCACGCCAAAAACATTACAAGAAAACATTTTAGTAATATTTAAATAATAACTTAACATCTGATTTGTATTTAGGGGGATAATACATCAAAATCTACATCTCATTACAATACATTTTTTGTTATCATTACAGATCATAATGTTTGATAGTTTATAAATAATAGTAAAAATCTTCCTTATATTGTTTATTTCTGGGAAAATATCAAATCAGAAAATATCAACTATACCTCCCATTATAAAAAAAATTCGTTAGGTTTCAAAACCCTTTTACTTACCTTGAAAGACTAGAATCACAATAAAAAAAACACTAATTTATTTTTAAACGGTAAGTTTCCAAACACTGTTACATCCTTTTATCAAATTCAGACTAAAAACCTTCAAGTCCTCTTCAAAAATTAAACATAACTCTTTATATTCCACCGCCAGGACCTGCCCTAACAACATCTCACCGACATGTCTCGATAGTATCTTTAAAAAAGCCGTGTGCGTACGCGATTAAGGACCTCCGAAATTCGAGGGATCGTCCGTTCTTAAGCAGCCTTCTAAGGACTTCTTTGTCAAGGACTATGCGCGTTAATCCAGCAGAAGAGGCACAGTGCTGGCAATCATCTTCATGGGCTCGCAGGGGGTCAACGGCTCCGCAGCCTTGTCGAAGTGCACCAGGTGAGGGGGAGTACCGTTAGACCTTCTTCGAGTTCGCGATCCACTTGCCGCAATCGAGGTGCTAATGAGACGAAGACGACAGCGGTGCCGCCGTGTGTCTATGATGGTGCTACTGGGTACCGACACCAGGCGGCAACGTATTTACAGGGTATACGAAAAGACCAAAAGGTTTATTTGATTGAATTTTTATACAGGGAGGAAAGGCATGGGTCAGTATAAAAAGGATTTAGATATCTTTAAGATCCGAGGGCAAATCACATGTACTAATAGGGGATACGGGTTACCCAGATTAATACGAGTAAAAACGTATATCCTAATTTAAAAATGCATGTAATTTGTTGTTAATACTGACACTTTATGACGGAGCCGTTCCTGGCGGGGGTGCGCAGCCTATGCATTCGCACGGGGCGACAAAAATTAGAGGGCGGAATTTTTATCAAATGAACATGAAAACAGTGGAATTTTAGAGAGATACCTTTTTTTCTCTAGAAATCTATGTGGAATATTTTAATAAAGAACTTAGTAATATATTCTAAAAGTGTTGACCTTTACTTTACTTTTTACAACAGGTATTTCAAAACACCAAAATGACATCTAATAATTATCTTTGGACAATCCACAAAGGCTGAAAACCTAAATACTAACGTACCGTGGGTGTCTTTAGCAAGGTAAGAGAAAGTTTGTTTACACCAGAATTAAATAGCTGAAAAATGGAAGGGTAAGGAAAGACCTCTGCGGACAGCAGCTTCAACATTTCAGAAACTTTAGGAATAAAAAAACAAACAAAGTGAGAAGATCGAGGCGTGTCCAGTTAGACCGTATAGATATGCATACGTAAGGCACCACGCGTCAAGTGGGGGAGTTATACTAGACAATTTCTCGAAGCAGAAGCCGTGGAAATACCTATAAAAAAGCAAAAGATTCCCTACAGCCCGACGATGAGCAAGAGAAGAAAGCCTCTTTGTAAGCAAAAGATCGTTAATAGGGCAAACAGCTCTTCGTTAAATTAATAATGATTAGTCTTGTGGGGGCTGCCATTCCCCAGATATAAGAATAATATTCCAAAATGGGTCGGATTTTGGATACTTACATAGTGTATAATTTAGAAAGGAAAAACACTTTTTTGCTCAAAAAGAAATCCAAACTTTTTGAAGCTGCATTGGCTATAAAAATAATTTGTTTATGCTAGTTAAGGTCATTCTCAAATATGACGCCTACAAGATTAATTGAGTTTTTGCTCTGCGAAACTTGGCTGCTTTATGAGCGGAAGGAAAGGATGAGTATTTAATGACTTTTTCCGCGACATGGAACAAGATTGTGGTTTAAATGGATGAAGTTGAACAAGATTTTGGACGCCCCAATCAAATAATAGATAAAGATCCTTTAAAAGAGATATCCGCATCGCCCTGCGTTTGCTTTCCAAGTCAGACTTAAAGATTGATTTGGGAACCTTAAAACCGGAGTGGAGGGTACTAACGTCAGCAAAACTATGAATGAAATTTGTTGGGGAAGAGTGAATGTGAAGAAGAAACAAATTCGGTGCCAGTACTGATCCCTAAGGCACCCTAGCATTAAATTGGTGAAAACTTGAAGAGTGAATATCCACAATTAGTTTTTAAAATATTGCCATGCCAATCTGAAGAATAATTTTTAATTCCCATTAAAACGTAGTAAAAAGTTTATTTTTTTATTTTTTAACGTATAGAAGAACCAAAAACATTATTTTGTTAGGATGATTCTGTAGAATCTGTATCTTTCCTCAGACTTATTTTTTCTCTTAAGATGTACAAGGTAAGACAAAAAGTATTATTTTTTAAAGTAAAACACCCTGTATATTTAATCACCAGAGAGCGTTACAAAAGTACCATATATTATGGGTCTATCTTTAATGGTTTTGGAATACGGCCATATATAAAATTATTGGGCAATTACTATGATATTATAACTTACATATCTACCTACATAATTAATATTTACGCTTATTCTTTAGATTTAAAGAATCATATTTCCGATACTAATAAAGATAGATAAACCTATCAAATGTAGTATTTTTTAAAGCTTTTTAAAAGATCCTTTTATTAGTAATATGATATACAGGGTATTTCACATTTCAAGAGGTATTAAAAATCTAATTATTTATTTAGAAAATATAGAATTAACCCAACAAACTAATATTCTATTTATTTTTGCCATAAAAATAAAAGTGCTAAGGGGGATGTAAGTTTATAACTTGACACCCGGTACAGTATACAGGGTGTTTTATTTTAAAAAATGTACGATTTGACGGGACGGGGGACGGGTTTATAATACGAGAGAATAAAAGTCAAATTATTAATTTAAAAATTACGGTATAAACTTAACAAACTGATAATTTATTTATTTTGTACAATAAAATTTTTTAAAAAAAAGAGGATTCCAAGGTACAGTCGCAAATATGGGCCAGTTGATTCCTTCTCAAACCTGTACCCTAAGTAAATACTGTATTTTAATACAATTAATTTAATATAAAAATAAATTATTATTTAAAAAGAAATACCACTTTTGTAATCGATAAAGATTAAATCTCAGTATTATGATGCATTTAACTTCGTTGCAAAAGAAATCAAATATATCTACAATTAGGCTAATACGTTTAATTTTAATTAATTTACTGTTAAGTTGTGTCAGCATCCAACTCAGGAATCATGGTAACCTTACATTTTTGATTTTTAAAGCACACTAACAAAAGTTCCCTGTTAAAATCGAGAGAAATGCATGCTTTTGGAGCGCATTATTTATCAATAATAAGCATAATTCCTGAATCCTTAAATTATTGATAGTTTGTCTACAAGAAAAACGTATTAGCACAATTCTATCTAAATCCGATTTCTTTTGCAACGAGGTTAAATGTATCATTTTGGAAAAAGTCCCGTAAGTCCGGTCCTGTCTTTTCGACCAAAATTGGCAAACCTAGAGAAACCATATCTGCCTATTAGCCCTGTAAAAATAAAAAATATAGGCTCAACAGAAAAAAGTAATAGTTACTTAAAAAGTGTGCAAGTTTAATTTGGCCCACCCTGTAAATGTGAGGTAATATTAGGGATATAATAGAAAGTTAGGATTTCCGCTGATGACTTTTAGGTTTATTCATAAAAGAAATTCCAACTGACCTGTTGACCAGATTTCTTTTTAATAAATTAATCATCTGAAATATGTATTACCTAACACCCGACCAAAGAAAGTAATAAGAGTGTATCATCATTAAATCCTTAATAACACCAACACCTAATTTATTTTGTTTATTCGTGGATCCAATAGAAATTCCTCTACTCATTTGATTAAAATGGGTCTGTCTCAAATGGGATTTTGTTAAGAGGGTCAGGAGAAAAGTGGTACAAGTAAAATTTTGTTAAAATACGTGCAGCATTAATTTATTTATACTGGGTTACTTAAAAGTACTGCAACTCCTAAATATTTGTTAACCCGCTAAAGCTATATTTACCAAATTTGGTATTCAGAAGGTATCGGGCATGAAGAATGTAATAGCATAAAGTAACATACCTACGGATAAGAGAAACCATGGCATGCTAAAATTTTCGTACCGCTTTTGCGGCAGGCTTGGCGGCAGGCTTGTAATTTTTCCAGTGTACACTTTAAATGCGTCGGTCGAAGCCTCGCCTCGTATAACATCAGCGGTGGGGAGACACGTAAGCTTACTGAAATGACTAACTGGCGGTATTTCAACGAGAAACGAATAAAATTATATTGGGAGTTTTCGCATGACCTGTCCTTAAATCGGCTATTCCATGATAACTCTTATATGGTAATAGTAATATTGGCACTGTTGCCAGATTTCACTTCTTTGTGATGTTAGATGTGTTCGCCTGAGCAGAGTGAGCTCTACGGAAGTCGGTTTAATGAGTCGCACGAAATAAGTTACTGCTTTATATATATTTTTTTAAATTTTCCATGCCGTACTTACACAGTTACCAATAAGATAGCTTAAGGACATTTTAAGGTTAAACTAAAGTAAAGGCTTGTAGTTAACTCTGACAAGTGAATATAGTGATTTTATGGATCACTAAACTGACTTTAGAGGCATATAAATCCTAAAAAGGTACTAGAAAGTATTAAGTCAATTTAATTGACGAATAGTTCCAGCTGGCTTCAAAACAAAGCGGCTTTGAAGCGATTTCCAAGTCTACGTGTTTATTTCGGTGGCTTGAAGGTCGATTTAAAATCGAGGTCAAACACATTTCAGGCCATTGTCGTTTGGTCGTACGCATGGGGCAGTTTTGCATCCAACTTGACAGTGGACATCAAATAAAAAACAAACCTCACTTTTTAATTTGTCGTGTTTTGTGTGCTGTTATTGGTGTGAACGTGTTTTAAAATTTTTTCACCTGTTTTTCCACTCATTTTTGTATAAAAATGTGAAAATCATATATGAAATTGACACTGATGACGTTCGAGGAAGCATTCTTTTGAAGTTAGGCAGTTATTGAGCCCGCTTAAATCGTTTATATCGTGTTTCTCAAAGTCGATTGATGAGATAAGGTCACGACATTCGCCATATTGGCTAGCGCGGCTGTGACGTCAAGTCGGGCCATTTTCGGTCATGTTTGATTTTAGGCAGATCAGTGGCGTAGAATTAAGGAGAAAACAAAAAAGAACTGTATGTTGTAAACAAAATTTATTGGATTATTTTAATAGGCATAACCTAAAACAAAAACATAAATGTGGTTTAAATATTGAAAATTAAAAATTATCAAAGCGACGACAGGACGATGAGGTACCTGGCAGAGCAAAACATTTTCCATGGTTCCGTAAGTCAAAAAACATTTTAAAAACTTTGTATTCAGGGTGTCCGCTAATGAATGGTACACAGAAAAACCACAGACTCCTTATGCCAAAATATTAAGATTTAACCAAACATACCTAATATCCAAAAGTTTATAATAAGGAAGATCCGAGTGGTGTCATAGTAAAAAAAAAAGTAATTTTATTTCGATAATTGTTCCCCCTTTTTAAATATCTTAATAAAACGGTATCTAGGGGTTTTTAAACATTAGCTTTTCAGATCGAATATTAATTTTTGTGTGTAGACTAGAGGGCGATGGGTACACTATTTAAAATTCTCTAAAACTACCCAATTTTCTGTTACTACTCTGTATGTATGTAAACTAGTAAGCTTCTCTATGCTTTCTGCACAAAAAAGGTATACTTAGTAAAAAATCGGTCTTGACAACCGTTTTTAAGGTATTCACGTTTTAATTGTTCAGTGCACCCGAAAGTATGTATGTACCTTCAATTACATCGTATAAGCTATAATTACAACTGCGCAGATATAAATAGCTGATATCTAAAAACTCCTGGATACCGAGTTTTATTAAAATGTTTAAAATATATCAAAAATTATCGAAATGCATGAATAAAAAATATTTATATCTCTATAACACCCCGTATCTTCCTTATTATTAACTTTTGGATATAGGTATGTTTGTTTAAATCCTAAATGGGTATTTTCGCATAAGAAATCTGTGGTTTTTCTGTGTACCATTAATTAGCGGACACTCATCTATATCATATGTATATAAAAACACGAATGACTGAAAACTATTCGACTAAACACTATCCAAATCTCTAAAATAAAACGAGTCCGAACCAATAATATGTGAAGTCTCTAAACTAACCAAAAACAACTGGAAATCCTTGCAAAATATACAACCAAAATGAAAATTGCAAATTTCCACAGTTTTTACCAAACAAAGCTTCGTCAAGGCACGACTCTGTCATCAGCTGATAATGTTACCAACTTTGAACAGAACTGCCAACGGAAATCGCAATTCTCACACCCTCACGTCCCTGACAAAAGCTATCACCGGTCTTGCTTATGTCTAAACCCCTTATTCTCATAAAGAAACTCTGGTGTTTCTAATGGGCTTCAGTGAAGTCAACCCTACTTATTTTCAGGCTTGACTTGAGCGATTCAAGTCACTTTCAAGCGCGTTTATATCGCTTTTTTAAGCCACTTTTAAGAGCCGCTATAACTTAAGCTAGCTTTAACTATTTCATATAAACGTAGTGATTGGTCAATATTACAAAAAACAATATTATTTTGAATAATACTGTCCACGCCACAACATAATGAATTTTCAGTCAATTCAACTGGGACTCAAAATCTATAAGGTTAGTGCAGGGTTCTTTCTTTTTCTCCTAAATCAATATTGGACTGTGCTTATAATGACCTTTTTTAACCTCATCGCGAGCACATGTTTTCCACGACGTCCCATGGGCCTAAAGGTAATAAAACAAGTAAATATTTTTTAAAAATATATATTGTACACGTTGCTAAGCTAATTCCAATAAATACTTATGGTATCTGATACAGATTTACTTTAAAGATATAGTTGCTAATGCATAATTCTTAAAGTAATACGTTGGTAACTACGAAAAATTTAAGGTATTTAATAAATACTAAACAGTATAAAAATACAATTTGTACCTAAACTTAAAATAATAAAAATAAATTACTTATATTTTTATTGTTCTTACATACTAAACAAATAAGGATACGTTTCCAAAAATGTATTTACAATAAAATTCAGTATTATAGGCTTTAATTTTATTTTTAGTTTTTTAATAAAAAAATATAACAGAGTCACATTGAAATCCTTGGTTTTGCAGCAAACCTAAAAGAACTTCGAGCCTATGATACTATAGCTAAAAAGGTGTGCTATTAGAGATTGATCGAATAATAAAAAAATCCTTTATTTTTTTTTAATTTTTGGTATTTTTGATCTATATATATTTTTTTTTCAACATTAAATTATCAGCTTGCCATTTAATTCTACTTCTAATCATTTTATCACATTGGCACAAATACACGTAGCATTATATTACGTATTATTGCTTTTTTCTCCCTTAAAATTATTTTTCTAAAAACAATACAATAATAAACAAGTTATAGTAGTGTTTAATAACTTTTAGTCCCGTTACACATGAGACGTACAAACCCTCTCCGCCCTATGTCCTATACGCCTGACAAAAAGTTTTGCATTGAAAACAATGTAAGCTAACACCAAAGAATATAATAGCTACCGCAACAGAATTAAGGACACGTGTAATGACATCGGCGCCGAATGTCTATATAAGCTCGCTTATATAGACTCCGAAGCAGTTCATATAAGCGGGTGTAGATAAATCGTTCGTAATTTAGCCATTTGAACTGGACTCTTATTGCGGTAGCAATTATATTCTTTGCTAACAAGTACGCGCCGCCTGTGTGTGAGAAGTTACCACTGATCTCGATGGATTGCCAGTGTTATAACCTGCGCGAAACAAAAGTTACATTTCATGGGCGAAAAACCGGTTTGTGCGCAAGCCAGTTGAGGGTAAACGCACCCGGCTTCAAACAAACTATCCGCATTATAGGAAAGAATTTGTTGACGGCGTCCTGGTTTTCTGTTCGAAGTACGGTAGGTAATGAGCGTTACGGTCAGACCGCGGATGAAGGGTACGGAGTGTCGGTGTTTGTATTTTGCCACGGCTTTTAAGTGCGCATGTTCGTCCACCCACTGCGCGCGGTCGTAAAAATCCGAAAAATGCTTCTTGCCACTGCGGATCTAAATGTAGGTTATCTATGGAGGTTACACTGCCGTCCAATGAAAAAACACCGTATGTGTATATTATAAACCTATTCACATACGGTGTTTTTCCGTTGGACGGCAGTACATTACTATTAAAGTATCATGCAGGCGTAGGGCTAGGCATAGGGCGTTCGTAACGGAACTTAATCTACAGTGGGTCAACGATAGCAAGACATTCTATGTTACGACAAAAAGTGACATTTTAAATAAAATTTAAACGACATTTTGCCAAGCGACAGTAATTCTTTATATGATTTTAAAAAACATTAAATTTACGCGCTTTTATTGGAGTGCAATTTATGCTTTTTCACATAAATAACAGTGTAACTTTAATAACCGGCGTATACAAGGTCATGCAAACCTGAAACGCACTTGCATGAAAGCAAATGTCAAATGAAGCTTTTGATACACACGATTCAAATGTACCTGTCAGTTCAGCGTCAGTTTTTGCAGCTGGTGGTGTGATCAACTTGAACATAAGCGAAATTCAGCAAATTCTATTTTAAATTTTTGTCAATGTATTCATTACTTTAAACTTTCCAAAAGCATGGATAACCTTGGTACATATCTATAAAATCACGCAATACATCTTCTTGGTGCCAAAGAGCCATTTTGTTAACTAAAAACCAATAATATAACCCCTTAAACGTCGTTCCTAAACTGAAATGTTAACTGACGTGTCCTACACATGCACAAGTTTGCACGACGCGTGCTACTAAAAATGAAACTCGGACATCGAGTCGAATGCCAAGCCAGATGTGGCGTTTTTTTATACACACGGTCAAATTTGAGCACGAGCTCTAGCTTTTTGACAGATGTGACAGTTTTGCATGACTGTGTATACCCCGGTATATGGGTATCAGGACATAAAGGAGAGAAAGGTAACAAAATTGCCGACTAACCTAGCGGTCAGCCAATGAAGAGTATCAGAGACCAAGAAAAGGGACAAAAAGATACACATTGAAATAAGCGAAAAGATTTATCTTCCATTCTTAGTTGACTAAAAAGCAATTAGAGCTTCAAAATAACGAACTCATGGTAGTTTGATTCTCTCTAAGGCTTAAGGTATCACCTTAAAAAGATAAGACTGTACAGAATCATCACGGTAAAAGCTAAAATATCTGGAATAAGCATTCTTGACTATCAAAAATATGAAAAAGACTCGCATCTCGAAATATTTCTACATTGCGAAAAGTTTTAGAAACAATAGTATCAATTAATGTAAAGTATCTACAAAAAGAATTTCTAGGTTGAAGTAGAAAAGGCTACCTTAAGCTCAACGACTCCATTTTTTTTTTTTTTCACACCCTTTCGGGGTCATCCCACCCAGGTCCCACGACCGCCCCCTAGGTGGTGCACTGCAGCCTGAAGGCTTATTGTACCTTGACCCCTACTCCTTCTCATTCACACACCATTCATTCCATAACTTGGATGGTTGTTGCTCGGTCCGCATCCCCGGGCAGAACACCGTGTGCCGTAGCCCAAAACACCGCTGTCGCCGGACACCCATCCAAATTATGGGCGCGCATTCCACTGCTTAACTCCGGAGATCGACGCTTGCCGATACAACCGAAGCAGCCAACGACCCCATACTTCAATACAATATTCAAACTTTTATGGGGTGATCCATAAATTCTGTAAGGCATTTAGAGGGGGTTTAGTTGAATCTTACCGTGGGAGAAGTAGGGTCTCTGCAAATAGAGACATTTTGCACCTCTTAAAATAACAGACGTTTTTTGGCCTCCTTATGGTTATCGTTATTAAACTAAACGATTACGACATCGGTTTAAGACAGAGATTTTGCAGCCTCTTTGAAGAAAGTTATCTTGCGTCTGCGCTTTCGACACACAAAAATTTTTATTCTTCATAAGATATAAATTGATATTTAAATATATGCAAACACTTCTGTTGATTTCGTTTTTTAAAGTAGATGCAAACAATACAGTATAAGCAAAACACAAAAAGTAAGGTTAAGTTTGGTAGTAGAATAAAAAGCAAGTGTGCCAGATTGTAACATCTAAACTAATTACTGATTTAGAATATCCGTAAAAGTGCAAGTCCGTTTGAATTTCTTAACACTATTTGATTTTTATTACTGCTATAGATTTTTCGCTAATTAGAGCCTTTGTATAAACGATATTTTAATTAATACGGCAATAAAATTTTAACCTTTTAAATAATTGATATTAAAATTTCTACAATCCGGCAACCACGCAGTTTAACAATACGATAACGATAACGATAAGCTCTTCGGTATTCATCCGTAATTAAAGGAGTCCGGTATGGTTAATAAAGATAACGGATCATGTTTGTGTTACTGCGCAGTCTCAGAATAACGTTAACCACAACGGAATTGCAAAATAAGGGGTGCAAAATGTCTCTAATATCACGTATTTTCTTTTCTTCTGCTAGAAACAGGAATCATGTAAGAAGATTTGAAAAGGTTGCTCCATGAAAAAATTAAGTGACGCTATTTGGGTCAAAGATTTTTTATTTTTTGCTTTTCAAAATTATTTTAACGGTAAAATCACTATTTTGGTTTAAAGAGTGGTGCTTCTTTAAATTAAAATAAAGTCACTTGAGATTTGGGGTTAAGGTAATGTTTTAAATTTAAATATTTAAAACCAACTTAGAAAAACAGTTCTTTCGTTGACACCCGGTAAACAAGAATAATTTAAAGTATTATTTTATACATATAGTACTTTATTATCGGTAATATTTTTTTACGTTTCAAGCACTGACTTCTTTTAGTAAAGTATTATTTTTGATTGTTCTGTATCACAGTGGTCCTTTAGTAAAATAAACAATTGTAAAAGCAGATTTTCAAAAATTTTATGCGTAGTTCAAAATACTGCTAAAGAGGTTAAATTAGTGCAGCCAAATAAAGGCCCCAGTTTCCATTGCACAGCACTTTTCATAAAGAAATAAAATTATATATAACTAGTGTTTTAGTGTACGCCTTAAGAATCCTTCACTTGAAACTGCTCAACATAGTATGATTTGTTTTTTATTACAAAAAAATTGGACCACCGTAATATGACGTCAAGGTCAGAAAATAACTTATTTAAGGTTGCATAACTTTATCGATCCAAGGTACAAATCTCTGTATGTTGGTATACACTCCGGGTAGGTGTTCTCTACCACAGCCTATACCCCAAGATACCAGCCCTATAAGAGTTCTTCTACCGTCGATTGAAAGAGTTAATGGTCCACCTGAGTCGCCTTGACAGCTGTCTCTGCCACCCTAGAATAAAAAATAATAATTAGCAAGACTTTTCTACACACAAAATATCAGTTTAACTTAAAAATGGAGACCTTTGCTTTGCTTCCTAACTATATTATAACTGACAAAATTTGTAATGTAGCTGCTTTGTCTTTTTCTTATACATTTTACTTACACTATTGGCATTCACCATTTTAGCAAGAATTTAGACATAATATGTATAGGTATAATATTTATTTAAAAGATAGTTAACCAATAATAATTCATGTTAAAAGCACTTCCATCTTGTGGTATTTGTTTATTGGTATATAGTATTCGGTTGGTATGCATCTCGAACCGTTTTCAATTATTAATACCTGTTATAGTTCAGAATTGTCAATTCATTTTATGCACTGTATTTGTGCACATATCTATAACCTGGTACTTTCATCCAACCACATTACCTCTTTATATCCTGCGCACAAAAATACATCATGTATTATTTCTCTTCTTCCCGCAGCCCTAAACCATTTTTGACACCTGTCATTCGTTATGACCTCTACGTCAACCTCTTGAAGGACTGATGGTACGGTAGCTTGACCGTGTCTTGTTCTGCCCCAACCAGCTACAGTTGCCATTTTACCTGGTAGTTTAAGCTGAAAAAAAAACATTTTAAAGAAAAGACCAAGCTACGTTCTAAATTGTTGACAACTTTACCCTTGACACACGTCGTTCACAAATTGTTCTGTGCCAATGATTACCCCAGTTCCTTATAAAGTTTTCAGCAGATCAGGTTTTATCAGTACTGCTAAAGAATCTTATTATAAATAAAGTGTAGGAGTTATCTTGGTTCTTCGGTTTGAACCGCGACAAATGAAAATCGTTTGCCGACGTTTCGCCATCGATTTCACGAAGCATCTTCCCTTCACAGAAGAGTTCCAATCTAACAGAGAAGATGCCTCGTGCAATCGATGGCGAGACGTTGGTAAACGATTTTAAATTTGACGCGGTTTAAACCCAAGAACCTCCTCAGTTGACGAAGCCCGTGAAAACTTCCGTTCTACAGTGTATCTTGGGATAGGTATTACAAGAGAACAAATGGACCAAAAAATTTTGAATGGTAAAACGAAATTTTGGGAAAACTGTTCGCAAGATCAAAAACTAAGAAATACTAAATTTTATTCTGATTTGTATTATACAGGGCAAGTTATACCTGAAAATATCAGAAATTCCCAGAAGATAACTACATTTATTTTTAAAAATAGAACAAAATTATATAAATTAATGTTGTAGGATTTTAAATTTTATGTCCGAATTTAAAGTTAAAGCATAAAGTTAAAAAAAAATGAAGGTGTAAATTTTTTACATTGCGCATCAGAACTTAAATAACGGACAAAAAAAAAAGCAAAATTTAAAAGAAAATAATCGTTAAGCCAAATATTTTAAAAAGTGTTGATGCGTAATGCAAAAAATTGACAAAAGTGTATATTTTTTTTCACTTTAATTCTTAAACTTTAAATTTTGACATAAAATTTAATCCTCTACAACATTTATCTAAACAATTTTGTTATATTTTTTAAAATAAAGGTACTTTACTCCTAACTATTTTTCATATTTTTAGTCAGAACTCGCCTATTACCAATCAAAGTAAAATTTTGTTTATAATTTATAAGTTTTCGACCATGCGATCAGTTTGCCCATCGTATAACATCCAAAATCACGATGAAGTGCCGGAATAGTATCAAAGAGCTCCCGTCAGGAACAACAGGATACAACTTCTGTGGGTTCCTGGACACTTGGGAATAGAAGGCAATGAAAAAGCAGATGAACCAGCGAGAGCTGGGTCGTCTAGAAGGTTTTACCTAAACAATTTTGTCATATTTTTTAAAATAAAGGTACTTTACTCTGAACTATTTTTCATATTTTTAGTTAGAACTCGCCTATTACCAATCAAAGTAAAATTTTGTTTATAATTTATTAGTTTTCGACCATGGGATCAGTTTGCCCATCGTATAACATCCAAAATCACGATGAAGTGCCTGAATAGTATCAAAGAGCTCGCCGCCAGGAACAACAGGATAGAACTTCTGTGGGTTCCTGGACACTCGGGAATAGAAGGCAATCAAAAAGCAGATGAACTAGCAAGAGCTGGGTCGTCTAGAAGGTTCAACGGTCCAGAGCCAGTACTCGGACTGTCCAAAAAGGTAACGAAAACAACGATAAGCAGATGGTCTTAACAACAACATCTTGCTCGTTGGTAGTGTTGGGAAATACGGTTATTTTCGGTAACCGGTGAAACGGCGACAGTGATTTCTAAATCACCGTGATTTTAAACGGTGATTTCAATCACTGCAGTAACTTAAATATACATAAATATTTAACTAAAAATGGAAATATAAAAACAGCTCGGTGTCTGGCAACGAATACGAATATATTATTTATGCATATCGGTTTTCATTGACATGCAGCATACTATTTATTGATTTTATACAAATAAATATTATGCTGCAAATTAAATTAACAGCAATATTACGAAATCTAAATTTTTTGGGCTGGTAACTCAAATAATCATTTTTATATAAGGTGTGACAACAACAAGCTTAACGTGATATATTGCAATATTATTATGTAAAAATAATATCAAGTTATAAGGTTTATTTATTACCTCTTGTCAAAAATAAAAAAACACATTTTTTATTAATCGAACACCATTTTAACATTTTTAACTTAAATTCAATTACAAAAAGATAAATATAAAATAAAAATCTTTTTTAAAGCAAAACGAAAATGCATAATAAAAAATAAAATTTTTTAATTCTTTAAATAAAACAATATATAGCTTACTTTTTTCCCAATGAAAATTAAAAATTAGCATTAAGGAAGTTTAGTGTTTCAACTTTGTTTGTACTTAATTTATTTCTATGGTCGATTAATATTAACCCGGCTTTGGAAAACAGTCTTTCACATAGCTTGGCGGTGCCCGCTACCCTCCACGTCCAAACAATATAAATATCATATCAGCTTAAATCATTGTTTTCCTTCACATATTACTTTTAAATAATAATTCATAGGTATATCATATTTCGATCGGCGCCATCAGCGATCATCCAATACATGTCGTGTCGATGCCGATTGCAGTATTCGCTTCGATTACTGATTACCGTATTTGCAAAAGGTAAATCACCGGTAGCGCCAGTGATTTTCCATTCACCGGTGAAATATCGCGGTTATTGATATATCGCCCAACACTACTCGTTGGCATACATCACCTGGCCAAAGACATGTGAAGGAGACACTGGGGGATCCTTTCAAGGAACTTAAAACTGAGGTCCTCCAGCTGGAGCGCACTCAGCTAAGACAAGTAGTAGGACCTCTGACAGGACACTGTCATCTAAGCAAACACTTGCAAAAAATGGGCAGTTACAATGGACCCATAACATGCAGGCTTTGCGAGGAAAAGGAAGGAAACATCCTTACACATAATATACAACTGCATTGCACTCACTGACACGCAAAAGACACAGTCTATTTGGGAACATACATAGCGGGAACCCTCTCCCGCATGAACATCTTGGCAGAAACCTACTAAACCTGATAAAAGGCAGTGGACTTCTGTAACAAGGGAGGGATGCATAATAAGCCAATTGGCTGCAGTGCAAACATGGTCGAATGACCAACCCCGCCTCAAACCAACCAAACCAACCAACCATGCGATCAGTTTTCCCAAAAGGGCGTTTGAAAATTCTTAAATTTTTGGTCTATTTGTTCTATTGTAACACCTATCCTGGGACACACTGTACGTTATTAAAGTGTGTATTTGTATTTTTATAAGTGTTTGACATGGCTAACGTATGTCCTAAAAGTTTTGGCACAAAACTCATTGTCTTTAATTTTAACAAAAACAAAATAATATCAAGTTGCCTTTGAAAACAAAAGTTTATTTACTTTATTTACTGTCAGTTGAGATTTATTTATTTTGAAGTTTTCGCTTTAAGATGTCGTATAAATTAGAAATAAGAAAAAGTATCTACAAGTTAGTTGGGCGGATACCCAAAGCTGAAACTGTCGAATTTCAGAATGAAAACATTTCACGCAGAACCATTTATAGAACAATAGCGGAGTGCGAGCAGGGAATACCATGTCTGAATCTCTCAAAAGTGGAAGACCACGTGCATTTACCGCACAGAGGTCAGAGAGATTGGTGAGAAGAGCAAAAAACCAGATTGGAATGTCAACGAGGAGACTGGCTAGGCAATACAGATCTTCTAAGAGTACGATATCGTTGGAATTGAGGAGGAATGGTCTTAAATTTCGAGAGAGACGTAAGTGCCTCAAATACTCTCAAGCGCAGCTTCTTCGTATACCAAGATGTTGTCGTCAACTGAGGCGGGTACATTTTGCCAATGAAAAATCATTATTTTAGATGACGAAAAGTATTTCACTTGAGTAATTCTGAAATGAAGGGAAACGATGGATTTTATACGGACAACGTAGAGGAATGCCCTGACAATGTTAGATACAAACATAAAGCGAAATTTGCAGATAAAATCCTTGTCTGGTGCGCAATTTCTAACAGGGGTGTATCCCGACCTTTTGTGGGAAGAGTGAGAGGTGAAGCTTTGAATAGTCAGAGCTATATTGATAACTGCCTTTCTAAATTGCTTTAGTTTGTCCGCGAACATCATGCTAATGACGATATCATGTTTTGGCCAGACCTAGCATCATGCCATTACTCAAGAGATACCCAAAACTGGCTTCGACAACACCACATACCTTTTGTTCCCAAAAACGATAATCCTCCAAACTTGCCGCAGGCTCGCCCAATAGAGGATTTTTGGGCTGTACTGTCTAGAAAGGTTTATCATGGAGGCTGGGAAGCACAAGATGAGGAACAATTAAGACGGCGAATTTACGAGAAATTAAGAGAAGAGAACTGAATTCCGTCCAGGACCTCATGAGAGACATTCGAAGAAATTTGCGTCTGGTAGAGCAGAATGGGCCACTCCACATAATTCGATAGTATAATTTAGTTAAGTATTGAGTTGTAATTTATAATAACTGGTTAGTGTTTAAATAAATTTCTTCATTAAAAAAAAACCGATAAATATTGTGTGCCAAAACTTTTAGAACATACGTTAATTAAGCCTGGTTTCTAAAACGGTAATATATCTAATTTTAAAACAGACTTATTGTACCAAAATTTCAACTGTCGTTTATTTTTATTTTAAATTTTCCACTTTATACTCTTTAAATTATTATATCTTTGATCCTAGAAAACCAGGAACAGTATGTCCTGACAGTTTTATTTTATGGTCACCTAACAAAGCTTTGTTGCGTTTTACTTCCTTTTGTGTCATTGAAAGTCAAACTGTCCTTTGTTCTTTTTAAATTGAGGCACTTTTCCCTAGGAAGCTTTTTCCGCTTGTTGCACTTCTCGACATCATACTTTCTCCCAAATTAGATTATTTTTTATGTAATTTAATTTGGATTTTATAAAGAAAATGAAAGTGATGGTTGAAGTGTTTACAGAAGTTTGCAATACAATTGGTTTTTATGTTTTATAATAATTTAAAATAAATTTGGTAATTTTTTGAAACTGGACGCATCGCCGATTTTATTGAAATTGGGTATACAGAGGATTTTTGGGGCGCTGATCACGAATCTGAAAGGATTTTTGGTCCGACACGTTTTATTTTTGAGATATTCAATATCTAACTTGAATTAGAAACTAACCTAAATTTACCATATTCCCCTTTTTTTAAAACGCAATTCTTGAATTTTTCGTCAAATTGGCCCTTAATATTTAATTTCCATTTCTTTAAAACCAAATTTTGTAGTGCCGCCATTGTTTCCTTTAGATTAAAAACTTATTCGTATAACCATCTCAGAAAAGTGTTTGACACTATTTGAGCGACCCCAAAAAATTTTTTCGCCAATTTGCTATTATCGAAAAAGCTTGGATTTACCCTTTGAGCATTTTATGCTCATTGGATTTACCCCATATACTCCGTAGACAAAACGTTCGAGCCAGTGATCAGCGAAGGGCAAACCGATTTCAAAGATGGCAAAGCTATTTCATCGGCAGGAAAGGGTATGGCAACAATTTTTAGGGATGTCCAAGGCATTATTTTTATAGACTCTTAATTAAAAAAAAACTAGAAATTTTTATTCCAAATTTTTCTCGTGTCTCTATTTGAAAAAATACTTACTGTAGGAGATGGAAGACAAACAGGAATAATGTGTTGCTTAAATCGAACTTTTCTATCGAGTTTTACCAATGCCACATCATTTTTAAAATCCGATGGTGAATAAGCTGGATGGACTTCTTTTCTTTCAACCTAAAAAATAAACTAAAATAAACAAAGTACAATAATAGATAAGTTTTAAATGTGTATAGTTCACACAAGCCGTTGTTTTTACTTCTTTGAACGCATGTTGGTGCCATTGGTAACCGCTTATCCCATATACACATTCAGCTAAGTTAAAAGGTATACAGACAAGTAAAACAACAACAAAGCGGGACCGATGCAAAATGCGTTGAGAAATAGGGATTTCGGGACAAATATCGTATGGGTCTTATACATACAATTATTATACATATGACACGTTATTACACATATTATACATATGTATAATAGGTTGTCATTATAACTATTTATGTATCAAGGGCGTTACTAGGACTATAATGCCCTGAAGGTCGAAATATATTTTGACCTGATGGGCATTATAGTCCAGTAAAGCCCGTGGTGCCTACAATACTTTATGTTTACCCAAAAAGAGTTTTTCAATGACTAATTACATTATTTTTTCGCAATATATAAAATAAGTTGCACCTGTACCTGTATACGTAAGTAGATAATGACTGGTGTTAAGTTTGACTTTGATGTTTCTATCAGTTAGTCAGTTGGCATTTTTATTTAACGATTTGCTCAATATGGAAGAAATTCAACAAAATATAAGAGAAAAGGCCATAAACGCGACCGAAAATCTTTTCCCAGTTAAATCAAGACAACAGTATGATCGGGAGTATGGCATATTTGGTATTTTGAAAGATGCGAACGCAATTCTTCAAATAACCGAAATCGTTTTAATGGCATATTTTCAGGAACTGGTAAGTTATTGATTTTATTTTAATACCTAATATGTTTGTATAAACTTGATCTTTATTGTGAGAGAAATAAAATTGGATAAGCAATAAAATTTCCATATTAGCGCATTAGGGCATTATAAGCGGGCATTATCATAATGCCCGCTTATAATGCCCTAGGTGTAATAGCAGGTATTATTGCTCCCATAACATATTCCGTTTCTAAGGTATTACAGATCAATATAATAGATGGGTAAAACATAAAATAATTTAAGCTTGAAACTAAATCACATCCTTCTGGCACGACTTTTAGTAAAAAATATTTCTCGATGATTGCTAAGATATTAAATTTAGGAGACATTTTTGCCTTACCGAATATTCCTCAAAAGTGTATTTTTCATTCTGATCACGTACGTCCCATTCTCCTAGTCGAATCCGGATATTCCCGTTCGTAGTGCTAAAAATAAAGAAAATTCAATTTAACCTCAGTTTTAGTTTCAAAAGAAAACTTTCCAGGGATAATTTAATGGAAATCGAGTTTTCAAATGTCTGGGGTAAATTAAAGCTAAGTAAGAGTATTTTAGCAGTAGTGCCTTTTTGCTTGTTTTTGTCTTTATTAGTGCTGACAAAATTCTTCTAGTTTTGTCGACTTGAAGACAGGAAATTAGGTAATTATTAACCTTTGTCTTAATTTACAGTAATACAAGGCAAGCTAGAAAATTTTTTTACAGACAATGTACTAGAGTAACAGCCCGTGAGCGGCAGACCTTCGTCATTTTGTAAAAGCTGAAAGTTTGTCAATGCATGCTCCCAACATAGGTAGAAGTTATGGTAGATTGTGAAGTTTGACTCATAGTGGCTTTGGCAGGTACGAGGTACCAAAGGTTAATTAATTGAAACAAAAACTTCGTTATTTTGTAAAAGCTAAATTTTATATATGTTATTTGGGTTACTATTAGAAGATATTTTCCCAATCGGCAGACAGCTTTCACAGTTCCAACCCCTTGGCAGACAAACATTTTGGAGTGACTCAATGGTCCGACCATATACAATATTTTTGTTATTTGACAAGATATGACAAAAAGTCTTATATAAGAGTTGTAGGTTTTTAAATAGGCATTTACTTAAAATATTTTGATGTATACAGAGTGTTCCAGAAACATTTTTTATTAACCTTAAAGCAATAACTTTGTTTTTGGACACTCTGTATACATCAAAATATTTTAAGGACATTCTCATTTGGAAACCCTACAAATCTCATATAACACTTTTTGTTATATTTTGTCAAATAACAGAAATATTGGTCTTTATCGGACTATTGGACCACCCCAAAATATTTGTCTGTCAATGGGTTGAAAGGTCAAAACTGTCTGACGACTAAGAAAATATCTTTTAATAGGTACCCAAGTAACATAATGTAAAATTTAGCATTTACAAATGACAAAACCTAAGTTTCATTATCCTTTAGTACGTGGTACCTGCCAAAGCCACTAAGAGTCAAACTTCATAGTCTACCATCGCTTCTACCTATGTTGGGAGCATAGGCTGACAAACTTTCAGCTTTTACAAAATGACGAAGGTCTGCCGCTCATGGGCTCCTGGACTATACGTTTTATGTACGTAACTTTAGGATGTAACATACATCTTATGTACGTACACAAAAGTACGTAGTACATCCATAAGACGTCTTATGTACGTACATTTTCCGCAAAAATGTACAT
The DNA here is from genome assembly GCA_014170235.1 of Listronotus bonariensis. Classification (NCBI taxonomy): domain Eukaryota; kingdom Metazoa; phylum Arthropoda; class Insecta; order Coleoptera; family Curculionidae; genus Listronotus; species Listronotus bonariensis. Next base: position 96,537 of record JACEGR010000766.1, read on the forward strand.
TCACTGTACGTACATATTGTACGTCTGATGTACGTACGTACTGTACGTATTATGTACGTACGTACTGTACGTCTTATGTACGTACGTACTATACGTATTATGTACGTACATTTTGTTTGACTATGTACGTATTATGTATGTACATTTTCTTTGATTATAGAAGTAAGCTGGACGTAAATTGAGCAAAAAAATTGGACTTTCTAAAATTTGAATTTTTTGAAAATTTGAAAATCGAAAACGTACAGGGTTTTCATTTATATTTTACCACCTTCTTTTAACTATAACCAAGAAGGATAGAAAAAAACGTCCTGTATAAAGGGTTTCGCCTGTATAGGCTCTATACAGTGTGTCTACGTTTGGCGTCATATGGGAACCTTTTTATTATTGATTTTAGTTACTCCTTATAAAAAGTTCTACGTGGTCTAAAACATAAAAAGCAACCATCAGATATCAAATTGTGTCAGTCGTCTACGAGGATTGGCCAAAAATGTAATTTTTGCCCACGAGTAAATTACCTGTATTTTTGCTAATATCAAAAATTGTTATATAGAAAAGATGTTTATAACTCAAAATTACCCCTTACGCTTAGAATTAAAAATTGCTTTCAAATATGCAATTTTGTTTATTTATATAAAAAACATATTTTGGATTTTTGTCTGTGATAATGGTGAAAATTTAGGTTTGTACATTAGTGCACTATATTTCATGATTATAAATGTCATAGAACAGTTTCAAATATATATTTTTTTAAATTTATTATACTAAAACATAAAGAATGTACAATGTCACTAATGTACAAACTTAAAGTTTCTCGATTTTCGAAGAAAATCTTTTTTTAGAAATGAACAAAATTGTATATTTGGAAGTAATTTTTAATTCTAAGCGTCTGTTCTTTATAACAATCTAAGATATTAGGAAAAAATACAGGTATTTTCCTCTAAAGCAAAAATTACATTTTTGGCCACACCTCGTAGATGACCGACACAATTGGATATCTGATAACTGTATTGTAGGTTTTCGACTATGCAGAATTTTTATAAAGAATAATTTTTTCGTAAAATGAATAATAAAAAAATTTCCCATATAACGCCAGCTTAATTACCTAGACACACAGTATATATAAGATCTAAATGTACGTATATAAGTGGTTTCTTAAAGTACATACATAAGACCTGGGGCGGTCATAGGGCAGGGCAATGGAGGCCATGCCCCCGCCCCTTAGATGCCACATCCTTTGTATTTCATACATATGTAATGGCAAATATGGGCATTTAATGATGATATGGCCCCTACAGGGATGGTCCGAGGGGTGAGGGTGATGATGGAATTGAAAAGTGAGAACCTTTTTTTTTTAAATACGTTGGAAGGAGGTTTTTTGTATTTTTATAAATTAAAGAATAAAAGGAAAACAATATAAACAGGTGAGAGGACCTTTTTTTGGTCTTCAGTCTCAAAAAAATTTGAACCTCTTTAACATTTTATTTTTTCTAGGGGCGCCAAAATTTTTGTTTTTGCCACCTCACACACTTTGCCTTGGCCTATGCCCCCCTCAGAAAGCCTATATGACCGCCCCTGCATAAGACATATTAGATATACGTACATAAGATGTCCCTGGACGTAATAGTTAATTTATAAATTATTTATTTTTATTTAATTTATCTTGACAACGGTGGCAGACTTGCCACCAAAACGTCGATTTTTAGTTCTCTATTTACTTGCTTTATTTTTTTGGTTTTTGGTACTATTAATTTATTTTTTGGCGTGTACCCAAATAACTACCATTAATTAAATGAACCGCCGAACCAATATAGAACATATCTTTATCTGAAATAAAGCCAATGAAAAAAACGTTTCCCGTAAAACTGACGAATGTCGCTTACGATGTTTTGTCAAAAACCCATCGATATATCCTATTCTGAAAATATAAATTTAATAATCTTATGGATACTACCATTTATCGGGGATACCATTTTATTTTTATTAAATTTTGCGTATATCCTCACTCTAACTGATCGGGCCGACTGCTCGTCAGCGGCTGCTATCAATTTCTGATGGTAATCGTATTAGCACACCGACATCGTACTATTTTCGCCATCTGTTGGTCGCAGTAGGTACTAAAAATTTTTAGGGTACGCTGAAATCTCACTTGTGGGGTTCTATGGATTGGTATTCTTTGATTATGTTGTTGACGGCGTCCTGTTTTTCTGTTCGAAGTACGGTAGTTAATAAACGTTACGGTCAGACCGCGGACGAAGGGTACGGAGTGCCGGTGTTTGTATTTTGCCACGGTTTTTAAGTGCGCATGTTCGTCCACCCACTGCGCGAGGTCGTAAAAATCCGAAAAATGCTTGTTGCCACTGCGGATCTAAATGTAGGTTATCTATGGTCCCCACCCGGAGGGACGGTTGCGCAGGAGACGGCAAAGTATGTTCCGGGCGCCCTGGTCCTTTGGTGGCCTTCAGCGTCGATACAGTTTGCACTTTGTCCATCTGTTGTTGAGCTAACCACTAAATTTCCGACCAACTTATAAATAAGTATTTGGTCTCGGCAGAATTCGAACCCACCTCACGTCCGTTGTGCCCTCAACGACCCAGCGCCTTACACGCAAGGCCATCACCGGCCCTAACCACACGTAATCAATTCCAAGCAATATTTAACTAACTTACGTAGCAACACAATGGGCAGCAGTAATAATCCATCGTTCATTTAGAAGAGCCCCACCACACGCCAACTTCTTCGTCAAAAAGCCAGTTTTGATGAGCGCAACCTGCCAAGGATGCGAGCCGAAGCCTGTAGAGTGACCACCTACTATCCTGTTGGATCTAGTGTGAAGTTCTCCACAACCTGAAACAAAAGAAACAGTTATTAGGATACAGGTAAAAATATGTGTATAACCTTTGAAATCTAAAATTGACAATTACCATCTAGGAATTGATGGTTGATTCTACTGTGAATAAAACGTTATCAAAGTGTGCTATGTGATACAGGTGTAGTGTATAGAGTGTAGAGTGAAGTAAAGAAAAAGAAACCAATGAAAACTATATAAAAGAAAGACCAATTTGAATAAATTTAGTAAAACTAGGCAAAGCGAGACAATTTTTGCAAGACTAAATGATAAATCAATATTACCTCAGAGCATAGTACTTGCTGTATCTTCTAAGAATGTTAACTTTTATTTAACGTAACATCCAGTCCCTCTAATAGTTTCTAATATTGTGGTGGTATGGGTTAATGTACATGATTTTCATTTATACAGGGTGTTTACTAACTAACCAGCAAACACTATTTGCGGCAATATACATTTTCATATTGGCATTGATGGTAAAGCATTGGCAATTGGTGGCAATATTGTGCCAACAACTAATACGCATTAAAAAGTCAACCCTAAATAAACACTTAAATGCCAATAAATTTTACATGCAGGCGAATTGCCGGCAAGCATACAAAAATGGCGGCATACTAATCCTGATTAAATAAAGCATGCCTTTTTATTGCAGGCAAATAAATATTGGATTTTTAAAGGCAAACCTTCAACGCATGTTTATACTTTTCAAACCATATTATTAACATTGGTATTTAACTAACATTCGAACAATTTTTTTGATCTGTTTTATTTATAATGGCGGCTTAACAACATTATTTTATGTTTTTTACATAATTTAAAGGAAATGGCCTTTTCCTAACATTTTATTGATACAAATCATGCAAATAAAAATTAAGTCAAACAAAATGTATTATGTATTTTTGAGAGAATAAAAATAAAATGATGGTAAAATTAGCTAGGTTAATTTCGACGATTTCGACCGAAGGTGATAAATTCAAATTTCCCGCTTAGCCGAAATACAAGATTTTTTTGGCCGCTTTGTGCAATTGTTTTCTACGTGGTTTTCTAGCTTTTTAGTTTCTTTAAAAAAAAGAGAGTTTTTAGTAGACATAATTAAGTGTATTCATTACCTAATTAGTGTGTGTTGTGTAATTAATTGTTGTGTAATTATTAATAAAATAAAAAAATTATATGAAATCAGGGAGTTGCCTTATTAAAAGTTTTAAAGACGTGTTAGTAAAAAACATAATTATATTTAATAGTTTTTTTTGACATTTAACTCCTTTAAAATATTTCTCCCTATGTTTTGGATCTGAAAATTGAGTGTAAGTGTCCCTTAAATACTTACTATTTTAAAGTGTTTTCTTTTGATTTGCTATCTTTTTTAAATTTTATTACATACTTTTTATTTTTTTTTTGTTTATTGTTACGGTATAAAAATTTATATTATGTAATTTTTTTATTGATAAAGTTTTCCTGCCTTTTTTCTCATTTTTTCGATTACAAAGTTGTAAATATGTTATTTAACTTTTGGGACATTCAACTTATAAAACTTGCAATACTTATTTAATGATAAATGCCATTATCCTAAACGCATTTTTTTGCCAATAACTTATTAATGGTGGATGACATCATCCTAAACGCATTTTTTCAACACATGGCCTAATAACGGCCAATTGCCCACTTTCGCGTCTTTTTGATACCTTTTTGCCAATGCCTTGCCATTAAAGAGTGTTGGCAATGCCAGTAAATTAAATGTACATGGCCGGCCAAAAAATGCTAAATGGGTTCGTGGTAGAGGTCAAAAGAAACCCTCTTAAAAACGCAAAAAATGTTATATGGGTACGGTACGAAACTAAACGAAGTGATTTATAAACATATGTCCGGACTTGCTTCATATCTGATATACGTACGGTAAAGTTTAAAACGAAACCTTTTAACCGATTTAGATAAAATTTAGTACACTTATTTAATGTAATATGCGCTTATAGGGGTTTCCCTAGATTAAGATTACTGAGTCGGATGGCGTCTCAGTGGGCACCACAGCCAATATTATTGAAAAAAAGTAAAAGAGACTTAAGAAATCATTCTCTTAGTACCGTAGTTAGGAAATACCCCGTATTTTCACACCCACTTACAACAAAAACTAAAAGACACAGAAATTAACTTCTTGTTCAAAAGTTTAATAGTTTTTTATCTTTTATTTTTTGAACATAACACAAAAAAACATTAAAACTTAACGTCACAGTCACGACACCCGCCTAGTCCGATACCCGAAACACAGTCCGATACCATTTTTAACACAATGTTAAAAAATGCATATAAAACATTGTGGTAAACTTGTCCGACAAAAAAGTGACGCGTTCGCCCAGTCCGACACTCGAAACATTTAACACTGACAGCGCCGGTTTGATATATAGCGGTATTAAAGGGTTCTTATCATGAAGTCTATTTCATTCCTGTCCCCGACTCTATTCCATTTTTTTTGTAAAGGTATTACATAAGTATTTTTAAAACTACCTACCTCTGGTTATTTAATATTTTCATTAAAGCCTTATTGTTACTACAACACGTAATGACCTTATGTAAATGAACAAATGCGTCTTACTTAGTTTATGTCCATAAATGCAAGACGGTGTAAGCCTTAAGTTACAAGACTAATCTCATGCAACCTCATTCCTGAAAACGTTAATCCCTTATTTGCATTCGCAGGAAGAAATCCGTAAACACTGAATATAGACTAGGAGGTATGGTCACCAATGTATCAACAATAACACAGGCACAGAGACAACAATGAGACGAGTAACTGGTCCTAACAATTTGTCCATTGTATTTATCTCTTTCTGGTTTAACGCAAGTTCCAATAAATATGTCTTTGTCTTTCATCATGGCAGGCTATCGTAGATGGAGCAATCATCGCTTTGCCCTGGTTGCCAAGTTGTTTATAATTTCTGCATGTAAACTTTAATGTCCTTTTTTGGCTCGCATCTAATTAAGAGAGAGAAAATATACCATGAATCGAATATTTTTAACTTGACAAACGTTGCCGCAGGCAGTCACGCCGAAATGTTATTCGATATTTGTGTTTGATATTTTTCAATGGCCGATTTGTTTGGACAGTTTGTTTACATTTTCTGTGATTTATTGTGTGTTTCGTGGTTTTTTACCTTTAATTGGGCTTTGAATATTGACTTTTATTAGTGATCACAGTGTATATATTAAATTTGTGCTTTTCAACAGATAATTTAAGGTAATATTGACATGGTTATCTGTAAGAAAAATCTTTATAAAAACCAAATAAATGACATTTTTAATTAGGTGTGTGTAATTATTGAACTAAACCCCAATATTTTATATTAATAGGAAACAAAAAGAAGTACCTAACATTAAGGGCAAAAATAGCACAGCTATATAATTTGAATTTGGCGGGCAAACGATAAAGTCGACTCACGCGCCATCTGCGTTTACCTTCCTTGAAGACAGACAAGGAAGGCCCAGCAGCTATCTCTCTCTCGGATAATTTATTTACATTTAGTTGCTCGTCTCATTCTTGTCTCTGACAGGCACACAAAATTAAAAAGTATTCTGACGTGGAACCGGTACATTGTGTTTCTAGTGTATTTCGACGCGCTGAATCCGAATCTGAAGCCCTTTTGGTCCAACACGTCCCAGTTTTTGTAAATGCAAATTTAACCTTAAAATTTGGTCATATGGAAGGTTTATATTTGTAATTTACAAAAACTGGGACTTGCTGGACCAAAACAGGTTTCATATTCAGATTCAGCGCATCGAAATACACAAGAAACTTTATGTCCCGGTTCCAGTTCAGAACACTTTTTTAACACGCTTTTATTAGCTTGGGTTGCAACTATCTATCTATGTAACGGAATCTTTGAGCCTAATTTTTACCAACTTCCAGCGATTCAATTTCTTTGAAACTTTGCACACGTATCAAGGACCGATGACAATGCAATAATTTAAAAACAGTATCCCGTTATCCTGATTAGGACCGCCAGGATAAATAAATTCCTTTACAGATCCCAATACTACTCTTGACAAAATGGCGAAGGAATTTTTAGTGAATAAACTGGAGCATTTATTTTTAAAAAAGTAATTGATATATCGAAATAAAAATGAAAAATAAATAGTAGTTTAAAAAACTAAAAACACGCTTTTATATGCAACCAAACTAAAAATTAGAAAATAATTTTTCATTACAAAGAGTTTGTCACTTCAGAGTAAAAAGCGTGGGGTGCATTTTACTATTTTTTCATAACTTTTCCCTCATAGATATTTGCAAATAGAATAATTATAACATTTAATATATTAAGCACCCCACGCTTTTTACTCTGAAGTGACAAACTCTTTGTAATGAAAAATTATTTTCTAATTTTTAGTTCGGTTGCATATAAAAGCGTGTTTTTTAGTTTTTTAAACTATTATTTATTAATTTTTGTGCCTGTGTAAATATTCTAATTTTTTTTTGCGAATCATGTTCAGAATAAAATGCTGATAACGAGGATATATGACGCCAGCTTGTATCTTGGTCAGATTTTTTTTAACTGAAATTGTTAAAACAATTAAGATTTTTCTTTGTATTAAATAAAATTTTATATATTGTTTTGACTATTTTTTTTTAACCAAAAACGACTTCTAACATTTTTTCAAAAAATAAATATTTATCAAGTAATAATCATTTAAATAATTGAAAATAGGCAATCAAGACCAACTTTACCATTTAAATTAAAAAATTTATCACGATATGAAAAATTTTTATATGATTTTTTATGGAATTCTCGAACTTTTGTAACAATTGCAGAGTAAGAGATTTGACAATTATGAATTTCTAAATAATTATTTTTTTAATTGCTTATTTTGCTACTTTACCTGTAGGTAAAAGTCTCCATACAGGGTGCTTTTTTTAAATTTACAATGACTATATTTTTTAACCTAGAAAAATATCAAAAAATAAAAAAATACCGTTTGTATAAAACCTGGGGGAATATACATGACGTATTTTTTAAAACACCTCTCTTAACACCTTAAGCTGCATCACCAGTCAGTTAAAAATCTTCAATTGCAACACCATTTATGTGGCACCTGGAAAGCTTCTAAAAATGCTTTTCGTTGGTCATAAAAAGTTGGGGTAAAATCAAATACTACCCTTAAATTTTATAAAAATCATAACTTATTATGAATAAAGAATACTAGAAAATGTCTAATTAAATTATTATAAAATTAAATAAAGATTATAAATTAATTAAATTAATACTCCCTGTTTGGCTAACTTGCCCCAATAAAAAGTTCTGGTTAGTTTTGGTTAGTTCTCTTTTTGAATTTTGTCGAGAAAAAAGTAACAGCAACTGGTCTTTGTTTTAGCGCTTATGCAACAAAACTAATCAAAAGTTCTTAGGTGGCAGGGGCGGTTATAGGGGGGCCATGGCCCCCTTGATGCGACATCCTTTCTATATTTTATTGTGTTTCATACATGTCTAATGGCAAATATGGGCAGGTTAGAGGGACCTTTTTTTTGCTCTTCAAAAAATTTGAACATCATTTAAAATTTTTTTGTTTTTTTGCCATCTCACACACTTCTCCTCGGCCCATGGCCCCCCTCAGAAAGTCGATATGACCCCCTCGGTGGACGGGTTAGCTCTACAGGGAGTATTATTTTATTTTATTATTAATTTTTATTTTAATTTAATTGGACCAGAGACAACAATGGGACGAGCAACTAAATGTAAATAAATTATCCGAGAGAGAGATAGCTGCTGGGCCTTCTTGTCTGTCTTCAAGGAAGGTAAACGCAGATGGCGCGTGAGTCGACTTTATCGTTTGCGCGCCAAATTCAAATTTTTGCCCTTAATGTACTTGTTTTTGTTTTCTATTAATATAAAATATTGGGGTTTAGTTCAATAATTACACACGCCTAATTAAAAATGTCATTTATTTGGTTTTTATAAAGATTTTTTCTTACAGATAACCATGTCAATATTACCTTAAATTATCTGTTGAAAAGCACAAATTTAATATATACACTTGATCACTAATAAAAGTCAATATTCAAAGTCCAATTAAAGGTAAAAAACCACGAAACACACAATAAATCACAAAATATGTAAACAAACTGTCCAAACAAATCGGCCATTGAAAATATCAAACACAAATATCGAATAACATTTCGGCGTGACTGCCTGCGGCAACGTTGTCAAGTTAAAAATATTCGATTCATGGTATATTTTCTTTCTCTTAATTAGATGTGAGCTATAAAAGGACATTAAAGTTTACATGCAGAAATTGTAAACAACTTGGCAACCAGGGCAAAGCGATGATTGCTCCATCTACGATAGCCTGCCATGATGAAAGACAAAGACATATTTATTGGAACTTGCGTTAAACCAGAAAGAGATAAAGACAATGGACAAATTGTTAGGACCAGTTACTCGTCTCATTGTTGTCTCTGACTGGACATTTCTGGTATTCTTTATAAATAATATAAATAATAAAGTATAATTTTTCCAAAATTTAAGGGTAGTATTTGATTTGACTCCAACATATTTATGACCAACGACAAGCATTTTTTATAAGCTTTACAGAGATGTGCTACATAAGGAGTGCAGCTTAAGGGGTTAATAAAGGTGTTTTGAAAAATACGTCTTTTATATTCCCCCGTATTATAGAAACAGTATTTTTTATTTTTTGATATTTTTCTTGGTTTAAAAATATAGCAATTGTAAGTTTTAAAAAACGCACCCCGTATAAACAGCACCCAGATTGGCCTGGCGTATTCCAAGGTTATCACGGCAACTACCTTAAGGTTTTATTGATTGTTTAAACAATTGCGACGGAAAATTTCTGACCAAGATACAAGCTAGCATCATATAGCGACATAATTAGCATTTTATTTTGAACATGAATTCACAAAAAATTAATGAAAATAATTTTTGATATATTGGCGCCCATACCTCCTAGTCTAATACACGATTATTTTTGCGGACTGACGTAAATCTAGTTAACATAAATTAGCTGTTTAGTCCCAGTCAAGTAAAACAAAATTTTAATAGAAGTAAATTAATGTGTCATTTGTTTCAGGCTAAGACCTTTTTAAAATTAAAATGAGGTTAAATTAAAAAATAATTTTAAAGAAGTATGTGATTGGGATCACAGAACATTGCAATTTCCCCACAATAAAAATGAAATAATGGGAAGCAATAAAAATTATTTCTCTTTGATTTTATGTAATTATTTTGGATTATTTTCGTTGAAATGTCATTAATATCGGTATAGTTTTAATACCGAACATAGTTAACAATACAATTTTATTATTTGTTATTTATCTGTACAGGGTGGCTCGAATTCGACGCTCATCATTGGGATTTCGGAAACCGTAAGAGATACAGGATCGGTTAAATGGAGGCAAAGTTGCGCAATTTGATGCTCAATAAAATGCCGTTTTGCGTTTTAAAAATTCCGAGTACTTCCAAAGATATTCGAAAAAACCGGAATTTTTAATTTTGGTTTCTATTGTTTCCTGGCTATATTTGTTAAGATAACTCAAAATGAAAAACACATTTTCATGGCCACTGTTTGTAATAAGTTTATTCTTTTTTTACCTTCTTACCTAAAAATGTAGTTCAGGGCCGTATTATGGTGAAATAAATATGCAATATTCTGGTAAAGGAATTTTATGTACAAAACGTCGGCAAATATCAAAGTGGCGATATATAGTGTTTTAATAGTGATGAAAGAATTTAATTAAATTGAAAAAATATCAGGTCCGTATTTAAAAAATTAAGTTGATGGTGGTCGCCAGAAGCCGAAACGTCAGGTTCAATATTTAATCACACTGAATTATAGAGCAGAAAAAGTGGCCATGAAAACGTGTTTTTCATTTTGAGTTATCTTAACAAATATAGCCAGGAAACAATAGAAACCAAAATTGAAAATTCCGGTTTTTTCGCATATCTTCGGAAGTACTCGGAATTTTTTAAAACGCAAAACGGCATTTAATTGAGCATCAAATTGCGCAACTTTGCCTTCATTTAATTGATCCTGTATCTCTTACGGTTTCCAAAATCTCAATGATGAGCGTCGAATTCGAGCCACCCCATTAATAGGAAACTCATGATCTGTATGTTTTACAAAAAACTGAGCCTCATATGCAAGGCTCAAATTTTAAGCCAAATTTACTAGTGACAACCGCAACTCGCTATCCTACGTCGTTTACTCGCTACAGCGTGTTACTTAATTTCTTGCGTTTTCTTTTATCCTTTACAACTGTTTTATTTTTAAATATTTTTTACTTCTGTAAAAACATTTTTACAGTAACTTTTTTGCAAATTGCAGATATGATTTTTTTTGTAGGGTGGCACATTTTTGACTAATTTATTTATTTTTGGAAATTTTAAATGGAAAACCCTGTAATTTTTTTCACTATTAAAATGGTTAAAAAAATCCGTTTCAAAAATGTGTTACACTTTATATTTCTTCTTAGCAGTTTCGGAGATACTGCATATTTTGTCATTTATGACTAATATTGGTTAGATAGTAGGCCATGGAAAAAGTAATTATGTTTTACTTTAAACAATCTTGTTATAACTTTTGTTTTTATTGACTGCAATGACGGGAAACCATTTTTATTAATAATTTATTAACGCAAATGAGATAAAAATTATCCTACTTTTGGTATTTTAAATGGAAAATAGGTTATTTTTGCACCTATATTTTGGGCACTTTATATTGATAATAAATACCTAGTAAGTAACTAGAGTCATTGACTTTTTAAATCAAAATACATTTTTCCACACCCGTTACAAAATGCTGTTTTTTAATCGTTAACATGAAGTTAAAGTACTTCATTCTAGTACACTACACAAAGTGTTAAAAAAGTTACTTTTTTAACACTTTGAAGCTTTTTTACACTTTAAATTAGTGTTTTGTTTCAACGCCAAATACAATAAACTTAAATATCAATTTATGCAATGTAACTGTAAACGCGACATCAACTGAACTAAACGGTCAAGTTACCTTTGATTTCGTCATTATTTCTTTTAGTTCATGTGTCACTAGTTTTAAAATTTGACAGTTTGCAAATAAATTTAATAGAAATTATTGAAAATTAATAGTAATATTGAATTGGGATAACTAAGAAATTGAGAAGGAATTTATACTGTTTTATTTTTGTTTCTACAAAAAGTAAGTACATTAAATTTTTATAAAATTAAATAAGAAATTTGTTATTATAAAGAGAATAATTGTCTCTTAAAAATAAGCAGGCTATGATTTTTTGTTGCAATATAATGGCTGTGCTGCAAAAATTAAAATTAATAAGTTTAGATAATTAAAAAATGTATAAAATGGTATTTTAAGAAATTTTTATACGGTCGTGAAAAAAATTTAGTATATAACACATGCATAAAGTGTCTTTTTTTACTCATGGGATTGCCGCACTCGCCTAACGGCTCGTGCTGTCAAACTTCTCATTCGTAAAAAAGTATCACTTTATGCACTTGTTACAAAGATTACTATTTTTGTTCAGGTGTTTTTTCCCAATTTATAATGCCAAAAGTATAAAGATAAATTGACTTTTTAACCAAAACAAATATTCTGGTTTGGATATAAATTTTTACATTTACAATTTTGGTATTTGTGCACCTATAAAAATTCGTACGAGACGTCAATTTTTATTTTTAAGTCAAAATTTACTTTTTCAGGGTTATCCTCTTCCCCACCCCCCCCACCAACTTTTTTTTATCTTTGGACAAACCACGAAGGCTTAAAGCCTAAATACTAACGTACCGTGGGAGTCTTAAGCGAGGTAAGAGGGAGTTTGTTGACACGGGACTTAAATACTTGAAGATTTGGGGGAAGGAAAGACCTCCGCGGGCAGCAGGTTCCACAATCTAGAAACTCTAGGGATAGAAGAACGAACAAAGTAAGAAGTTTCTCTGTTGGGAACCGTGAGTGGAGGAACTATACTGGACAATTATTCAAAGCAGAAGCCATGGAAATACCTATAAAAAGCGATAAATCCCCCACAGCCCGACGATGGGCAAGAGAGGGAAGCCTTTCTGTAAGTGAAGGATCATTAATGAGACGAATAGCTCTTCTTTGAATAGAATCAAGAATGCTTAGGGTTGTGGGGGATGCCATGCCCCAGATATGGGAACAATATTCCAAGGGAGGTCGGATTTGGGACACATACAAAGTGTATACGGAAAAATACTTTTTGGCTCGAAAGAGAAATCCAAGCTTTTGAAGCTGCCGTGGCTATAGATACAATGTGTTTATGCCAGTTAAGGTTACTTTCAAATGTGACGCCCACAAGCTTAAAGGTGTCTTTGCACTGTAAAACTTGGCCGCTCATAAGTAGAGGATGAGTATTTGATGACTCTTTTCGCGAAAAGGAACATGATTGTGTTTTGGATGCATTAAAATGGACGAGATTTTTGGCGCCCCAATCCAATATTAAATTAAGATCCTGCGAAAGAGATATCTGCATCGCTCTGCGTTTGTTTTCCAAGTCAGGTTTAGTGTGGACGAGAGAAGGTCGTTGATGTGAAGAAGAAACAATGTTGGTGCCAGAACTGAGCCCTGAGGGACTCCAGCATCTACTTGGTGAAAGCTTGAAGAATGGCCGTCCACAATAAGTGATATACGTCGATCAGATAGATAACTAGAGAGCCAAGTACAGAATTTAGTTGAAAGACCATAGGAGGGAAGTTTATTAAGAAGTGCGGCATGCCAGACCTGGTCAAAAGCTTTGGATATATCAAGAGCAACGATCTGGGACTCACCTAGAAACTCAAGAGACTTATTCCAACAGTGTGAAACAAAGGAAAGAAGATCTGCTGTAGATCTTTTGTGGCGAAATCCATACTGCCTGTCATGCAAAATTTTGTGTTTTTCTAAGTACTTAAGAATTTGTGAATTAATAAATTTTTCCAACTCAAACGTCAAATAGTTCAAATGTGCAAGGGTGTCAAGTAATACCCTATTTTAAACGGTTTTAAATAAAAAATTTTAATAATTTTTAGTCTTTTTAATGGATTTAGTGGTTTCTTCAAAATTTTACCATAAACGTACCGTAAAAATGGCAAAAGGCAGCAAATGTAGTGGCATTGTCCTTAGACTGCCAATTTCTATTTAAATTAGCAAAAATGTGTCTAATTAAAAACAAGAAAGTTAAGATTGTTTTCGGCTTTAGCAGAAGTGATCGAAAAGAAATTAATTCTTAAAATATGGCACAATTATTTATTATAAGTATGTACTTAATAAATTTTGGAGTAAACGACCAGCTAGGAACACCCGGTATTTATGGTAATTATATTCGTAAACTACTAAACCAAAGTTTAAAACTGAAAATTAATAAAAAGAGAATTTAATAACTTTCTTAGTTGATGTGTCATACCCCAACCTCCTTTTCCATTATATCTTTTTAACGTTGATGTTGATAGGAGAGGGACCAATCCTTAACATGTAAATTTTAACACAAAAATGTGTCTCTCTAGAAACAAAAATTAACGTGTTTCAGGATTTTTATAAGTATTTGAAAAACGGAATTATACGGGGTGGCTCGATTTGGTAATAGAGTTCGATATAGCGATTTTCGCTATTATAAGAGATTTTTGAAAAATTCTTTTTCAGGGCGTTTCTATAGGTCGATTATGACACAAATCTGTGTGCGCGTTTTCCAAAATCCATTTCTATAATTTATTATTAATAAAAACATATTACGGGGCGGTGGAGTGAACAGGGGTGCTAGGTGGGGACGAAACAGTAGAAATCCTACATTAAACGCCCAAAAACAGTATTTCACAGTACACAACCGCACTTTCTATTTACAAAACGTCCAAAAGTTGTTTAAAAAAATAAAAATAAATAATAGTACAACAATTCCGCCATGGCTGTCACTGCATAAAAAGAAGAGTTTGCAATAGAATTGTAAATGTCAATAGCTTAAAAAAAGGAAGATACAGGACAAAATTTATATGAAAAATTAAGTTATTCCTTCTTCCTATTATAGTTTGTAGAGAAAAAGGAAAATACCTAAACATAAAGAAGGAGGCATTTCTACAAAAAATACCATTGTTTCTCACGGAAATGGTGGATAATCCCTGAAATAGGCTTGGTATTAATTCTTTATAAGAAGTTTGGCAACGCTGCTTCTATCAAGACTTGTCATTTTCATAATGACGAACTTCATGTTATCAGCTGACCAAAATGAATGCGCCTATTTTCCATTTTTAATTAATGGCGGACGAGATATCTCATATGTGTGGGATAGTTTTTCGAAAAATTTAATACTTTTCAAAATTAAATTACATTTTTCATGGGCCTCGAGTGCAGTGTTTTAATGTTTTCTCGTGTTTGACGTTGGATTTATACGGTTTTGTCCCCACCCAGCAACCCTGTTCACTCCACCGTCCCGTAAATATGTTTTTATTAATAATAAATTATAGAAATGGATTTTGGAAAACGCGCACACAGTTTTGTGTTATAATCGACTTATAGAAACGCCCTGAAAAAGAATTTTTCGAAAATCTCTTATAATAGCGAAAACCGCTATATCGAACTATTACCCTCGATTTAATTGAAATGTATTGTACGTTACTGATTTTTTTTCTGCGCCTCAGAATCCTACCTCACGAACCGCTACTGGTGTAATGGAAAAAGAAGCGATGGATAAAAAATTGATCGCTTAGACATAATTAATCATTAGATTTAAATCAACAAAGTTACTATGTAAACTTGCTACTGGCTTCGAAACTTCTGCAGCTTCCGCAGCTTAACTTTAAGATCAACGTACAAAACTTTATGCAATTAGTCGCCTGCCTAAAGTTTAATGATAAAGAAGTTTTTGGCGAACATCTTTACTTAATAAAAAATAAAAAAGAGGGAAAATTAAAAATAAAGTAGTCTTTAATAGGATTTTTACATTTTTTCTCTCATCTTTAATAAAACTGGTCTTAGTTGACTAACATATTACCTATAACTACTACAATATTTTTTTATTGGTTATGATTTTTAGGGTAATAAAAGGGCAACTTAAAAATATAATTACTTAAAGAAAAAAATATTTTTCTTTTTTTAAATCAGTGTTTAGCAATGAAAGTCATTATGGGAGTGGCTGGGGCATGCCGGACAGACGAAATATACAGAATGAAGCTAAGTGATAGTAGAAGGCTCAGTTCCTTATGTCAGATTTCTACAGGAATATATTAAGCTGAGACCAAGGAATGCTCTAGATGAACGCTTATTGTATCGTTATGAAAGAGGTAAATGTGTTAATCAAGTAATTGGAAAGCACACTATTTCAAATGTACCTAAAGAAATTGCGAAGTTTTTGAAGCTTGAAGACATCAGTAGATACACTGGCCATTCTTTTAGAAGAACGTCAACTACGTTCCTTGCCAATGCTTCGGATGTCGATATTTTGGACTTAAAAAGGCATGGAGGTTGGAAGTCTTCTGTTGCGGAGGGATATATTGCTGAATCCTATAGTAATAAGGTGGAAATTTCAAAGAAGATTTTACACGAAATTCCTACCAATATTTCCTCTAATGAAGTAACAGTGAAAAATATGAATATTAACGTAGTTAAAGATGATAACGATACCCCAACAACAAATTTAAAAACTGTTAATTCAAGTATTATTCCTCCAATTTCTTTTGCTAATTGCTCAAATTGCACAATTACTTTTAATGTCAATACCTAACCTAGTTTTTTAAAATATTTTGTCATAAATTAGTTACTTTTTATAAATAAATCCTAATATTTCCCACAAGCATATTTTCTTTTTTTTTACTCTTACTTTTTGTCCAGGCTCTGAAAATATTACTTTCGTAGCTAGCAACACTTAGCAACCAGGTAACACGAAGGTTCTCTTTTGTTATCATTGGCGTTGCTAGGACCACAAATTTTTCTTATTTATACAGTAGTAGAAAAACTAAATTTTAGATATGTTAGCTGGCATCTGACCCTTACTTAACTGCAGAATTGAATACTAATGAAATATCTTTAATTAAATATTGGTATTAATCATCAGTCGGTATGTAAACTTCGTAGACTCGCCTCTAGTTAAACCAAACTGGAAACTTCGAAACTTCCGAAACGGAGCTGCGATAGCAATTTACAGAAAGTTCCGGCAGCTAATTGCTTTGCTGAACTTTAACCTAATTTTTAATCAGCCTGTTTTGATTAATGATTAAATATCGGAAACTAATGCAACTTTTTTTTGTTCTAAAAAAATATAAAATATGACCATCCAAATTAGGTATTTAGGTAATTATACGTATTAAAGAAATGTCATATTTAAATAGGTAATTTACATAGATAACCTACATTTAAATCCGCAGTCGCTCGCGCAGTGTGTGGACGAACATGCGCACTTAAAAGCCGTGGCAAAATACAAACACCGGCACCCCGTACCCTTCGTCCGCGGTCTGACCGTAACGCTCATTAGCTACCGTACTTCGAACGGAATACCAAGACGCCGTCAACACATTATTTCCTTTAATGCGGATAGTTTGTTTGAAGCCAGGTGCGTTTACCCTCAACTGGCTTGCGCACAAACCGTTTTTTCGTCCATGAAATGTAACTTTTGTTTCGCGCAGGTTATAACATTGGCAATCCATCGAGATCAGTGGTAATTTATTTTTATTTTAAAATTATTAAGTACTTGTCAGGAGCTTTAAAATAAGGTGGCACAAGAACCGGTTTTTCTTTTCTTTTTTGTCAATGTGACAGCTGGGCGCCATGGCTGTCACATTGACATTTAAAGTTGACATTGATATGTCAAAAAATGGATACCATGCTTATATGAAATGGTTACAAATTTCCTTAAAGTCTACAACAACAAAGATTTTCGAACAGGGGACTTTAATTCCTTAGTTTATGAATATTTATTAAATTTTTTATAAATAACCATATCTACAATTTTAGTATGTGTGTGTACCTTCAAAAATTAAAAAAAAGGTTATTTTGCCTCATGTTCATTGAAGTGATTTATTTCCGTAAGTTTTTCGGTGTTTAAGCAAAATTTTATGTAGAAAAAATTTCATTGCGTTTTGGCTTTAAATATTAACTTCAAGTACTTACCATTTAAATTTAAAGTTTGGCAATAAAAATGCCCGTAAAAAAATGTTTTTTTTCAAATTTTTAATGCTTTGCCACTTTTACTATATTAGGTTTGTTCCAGCAGGCTGTCAGAAATGTTTGCAACCGTTCGGATTCTGCACACGTCTAATCGTCTAATTTGTCGTTCCAGCAGTGCAATGTTTGTTACATTATACAATTGTTGTTCCAGCAGTATTTTTAAGATGTTGAAAACATGTTGGAAACTGTTTGAAAAGTTTGCAAACTTTCTTCAAACATTGCTGACAATTTTTAACATAACCTTTCTTGTATTGACGTATAAGCAGTATGTACGCCTTGTCTATTGCTAACATTTCTGACTAATGTTTGTAACAATTTCTGCGTTTTACGATTGTTGCTAACATGTTTCCAACATTCTGCTGGAACAAACCTATTGTGAATCGTTTTGATGGACCTTACAGCATATTTTACGCTTTTTGAAATTTAAATTCAAATAAATTTTTATTTGAGACAATTATACATATACACATATGTACATTTTTATAATTAATTTACTGCACACCTAAGCCTTTAGGGAGGCTTATACTGGGTTAGTAAAGGTACTGCAACTCCTAAATATCTTAAAAACCGCTAAAGCTATATTTACCAAATTTGGAGTTTTGAAGGTATCCAGAATGAAGGATTTAATAGTAATATCGGCAACGTTGCCATATTTCCCTGTTTTGTGCTACACGTATATTTTTCCTTTTTTTTTTAAATGAAATGCCACATTTATTTGCATTGCAAGAAATTGAGCAGGACAAATTTATTAGGTCAAGAATTTTTTAAAACTCCATTTTTACCAGCTGCTAAGATATGATAACACGACATTTTAGGTAAAAAGTTCAGTTCACATATCTCCAAAACTGCTCAAGCTGGGTTCACAAGTTTTGGCAGTTAAGGGTTTCTGGACTGGTAGAATTGAATAGTGATACTGTCATTGTTGCCAGATTTTCCAGTTTTGCGCTACATGTAATATTTTTGGTATTTATATATATTTAAAATGTTTATTTATTTATTTTAATTGTAAAAAAGGAGCGTACCAACTTTTAAAAGGTTCCAAATTTTTAGAATTCAATCCTTACCAGTTACCAAGATATGAGAAGTCCGCAATTTTATTTAAATTTGGCAACAATGCTGATATCACTGAACAATTCGGCATGCCCTGCTAATTTATACACTTTATATGTGTCCCAAATCCGACCTCCCTTGGAATATTGTTCTCATATCTGGGGATGGCGTCTCTCACAACCCTAAACATTCTTGATTCTATTCAAAGAAGAGCTATTCATCTCATTAATGACTCTTCATTTACAGAAAGGCTTCCCTCTCTTGCTCATCGTCGGGCTGTGGAGGATTTATCGCTTTTTTATAGGTACTTCCATGGCTTCTGCTCTGAAGAATTGTCCAGTATTGTTCCTCCACTCACGGTTCCCAACAGAGAAACTCGTGGTTCCGCGCGTATGCATCCCTATACGGTCCAACTGGACAGGCCCCGAACTTCCCACTTTGTTTGTTCTTTTATCCCTAGAGTTTCTAGATTTTGGAACCTGCTGCCCGCGGAGGTCTTTCCTTTCCCCCAAAATCTTCAAGTATTTAAGTCCCGTGTCAACAAACTCCCTCTTACCTCGCTTAAGACAGCCACGGTACGTTAGTATTTAGGCTTTGAGCCTTCGTGGTTTGTCCAAAGATAAAAAAATGCCGAAAAGCCTCTAAATACCGAATTTTATAAACATAGCTTTAGCGGTTTTAAAGATATTTAGGCACTAAGGTACTTTTTGCTGAAAGAGTAGTGCATCATATCTCAACAACTAATAGAGACAGAATTTTAAAAATTTAGAAACTTACTAGGTTTGATTCGCTTAATTTAATGCATTAAAAATAAATGGGGCATTCTATTTAAAAAACTAAAAAATACGTGTAGCACAAAACGGAAAAATCTGGCAACAGTGCCGATATCACTATTTAATTCCACATATCCGAAACACCTTAGAAATATTAAATTTGGTAAATGCAGGTTTAGCGATTTTAAAAATATTTAAAAGTTTCGGTACTTTCTACTAACCCAGTATGTTCTTTAGTGTTTTTTTGTGTAACTCGAAAAAAAAATATTTTCTCTAGAAATTTTTTTATTATAAAGCCGCGTATACACTTGAGCACAAATGTGAACGAGCTGAGCTTCGGTTCGGGATGAAAATTACAATTAGTTCGGGCACAAATGAGCATTTGGTTCGGATCGGTCTGAGCGTATTTACCAAACGTTTGGTTCGCTTCGACTTCCAGTCCACATCAAAATGCTCGTTCCATTCGCATTGTGCTCATTCGAATTCGTGCTCCAGTGTATACGCGGCTTAAGAACATATGTTCGTAATTAACAAAAAAGTTATAGATTTAAATAGCATGATAAGTTATATTATCAATTTCTTACATTTTAAACTGTAAAAAAGGCGATGCCGCCAAGTACACAAAAAATAATAAAGTAAACAAACCTTTTTGAATGCACATAGCCTTGGACAGAGCCTGATTACATATTTTTAGATAAATAATAAAAAATACATTGCTAAAACACGTATCACCTACTTACAAAACATTCTCTTATTTCGCCTCTGTACTACTATAAAACCGGTAGCACGTGGCGTGGTACTAGTAACTTGGCGGCATCGCTTTCAAAATGAATTAAATGTGAACCCATCTTTACTTAAAATTATTATTGAGAGTTTAAACTAGGTGGAATTTTTCATTCTCATTAAAATTTTGCTTAAGCACCGAAAAAAAACCTTACGGATATGAATTACCCCAATGCCTGGGCTACGGGAGCAAATTAAATGTTGTGTCATTTTTATTCCTTAATACTAATAAGACCGTGCATCTTACATATCTCCTAAATATACAAACATACGAAAAATTGCCATAAAACTAAAAGTTAGTGCAAAAGTCAAATCTGTGCTGCCAGCACGTGGTTAACTCGTACCCCTTTCCTAGCATTGCGTACGTATCCCACACAGCGTTTCGATTGGTCGCAAAGCATATCGGCTGACAAATCGAGAAGAAATTATTCCTCTGCCACACACAACTTGTGTGTGTTAAGTCTTCGCTTGCCAGCGGAATAATTTCCCTTCGATAGTTAGCCGACATGCTTTGCGACCAATCGCAACACTGTGTGTGATACGGGCACGATGCTTGGAAAGGGTACGATTTATCCACGTTTTGGCAGCAATGAGTCAAATCACCGTGAAAACCCAACCAAACAAAAAAATGTTAGTTACCAATGTTCCCATACGGTTCAATATACCCCACTTCTGATCCCTGTTCGTGATACTGATATTCATTCTCTTCCTGGTCGAAATTATCATTGGTGTGAGTAACAGGCCTGCTGTATACGCTCACTGGATAATGATGACTATTTAAGTTAGGTTTGGGACGACCTAGCCCAGGGCTATAATCGGTTTCGTGATGGTGGTGGCCGATAAGGGGTGGCTTGCTAAATTGGGTTGAAAGTATTAGTAAATGTTAGTGTATTATGTTATATAATTTATGTAATGTTGTAAAAAAGTGGTAAAGTGAGTTTAAACTAAAGTCTTTTGGGTAGTTCACAGTCCATTCTATCAACCGCATAAAACTCCGCTTGGCTAATACGATGAATCATTATTTACCTACTTCTCACTCTATCTTTTTAGTTTTTATATCATATGCGTTGTACCATGGTATCGGAGGTCGATAGAATGACCATTCATATCTGTATCACAAATTATCAGAATATACAGATGCGAAAGTGCGGCAAATTACGCTTACTTGTTTCTATGACCTTCAGAAAGAATAAATGGAACATCTGCAGCAATGTATGGATCGTAATATTTTAAATTTGTAAAGGTTAAACCGCACCAAGGCGCTAAGGAGAAATAGACTTTTATAGTAACTAATTATGCAGCTTTTTTTATGTGTTAAAAACGGAACAAAAGAATAATACACTAATTGGGAATTTACAAACTAAAAATTTTACCCATTCTTTGAACGGTAAAATATTGTTAGTAGATGTCACGTTTGGATCAACCTGTAATAAAATGTCTATACCTGGTGGCACAAAACATTTAACTAATGGGGGTTTAGAATGTTTAACAAAAAACCATTTAAAAAAAACTTTGCCTAAAAACTGCTTATTAAATTAAATAATGGTATTCCGTTTTTTAGCTTAATTGTGTATTAAAAAGTTTTGTGTAACTGGGGATTGCAACAGAATAATTGAAAGCTGAGTAACACAAGTTTCTAAAGAAACCCCGACGCAATCTTTTAAAGCAATGCAGATGTTGCCTTAGTAATACCCAAACCTAATTCATTTGTTTTCTTTTATTTGAAAGTATGTAATTTTATATACTGAAAAAACATCTCATTTTTAAATTTGAAATATAGCCTTTTAAATGGCAGTGCGGCTATAAATAAAAAAAAATTCCTCTGTTTAGGCACATACTGATTAATATCAATAACTTTAGTAACATATCTAAGTAATTTGTAAAAGCTTTGTATTTATGTTAAATAGTTTTAAAATAATAGTGGTCCTTTGGGAATCTAAAAGTGATCCGCTCCCGGTGATGGAGGAACAGAATAAATATACACATTTATATCCCATAATAAACGGTAAAAAAATTAACAAGACACTATACTAACACTTTAATAATAAAAACATAAAAATTCACAAACAACTAAACACAATTAACTAACTTATGCTCACGTTCTATACCAACAAAAGTATGGGACTAACTGACACCTAGATGAGCATTAGGTCATGTACTAAATCGTGGGGTGTATATCCACCATGCAGTGGGAGGGACGATAGTGGTGAGAGATTTCAACGAACACGCTTAGTTTCGCATCTGGGTATTCTGATAATTTGTGTCTGTATTCTAAAACTTGTTAAGTCTATAATAGTATTTCTTTTTTTTAAATTTTACTTAGGATCGTGCTAGACTACAAATGTGTTAAATTAGGTTTAGAATGAAGTCTAAGTTGGGAACATGTCTATTCTACAGAAGGTGCAGTCGTCTGGTCAGTCTTAAAGGCATCGTTTCAAGTCTCAATTTAATTTACCTAATTAAGTCTTTAGTCTTCAATATTGTTTTTTATTACTAATTCTGTTTTGGTTCGAACTTTAGCATTGTTTTGTCATACTTTTGTCAATTAAAAAGTCCTTGTTCTTGCTAAGATCGGACCGCTTCAATGGTGGTTCTGATTAAAGTCGCTATATAGAAAAATTTATAGCGATAAGGCGCTCGCTGTTGCGCTTGCAAAACTTTTTTATAATCGTTGCTTTAAAGTTATTATTTTAATTTAAAATGAACAATAAACAATTAAGTAATATAGCTTATTAACAAAGGTCCTCAAAAATTGTATCTTTAATTATTATTTGAATTCACAATAATATTGCTACAATATTATTGTGAAAATATAGAGTCAGTAGCAGAATAAGTTAGTTATACAAATAATACAGTGATTAAGCAATAAAAATATATATTATCGCTTTATTATTGCGCTGGAGCGCTGTAATTTCCTAAATGATGACCCATTGTCACATCATTACATTAAAATAAAAAAATAAATAAAATTTAAAATAATTTTATTATATGGTATCTAAAGTCAGGACATTTTCCTAACTTTGGAATTGTTTGGTATTTTTTTTAATTTGAGGACTTTAGAAAGACAACATAAATTATAAGGGAAAAAAAGGGAAAAAACAAACATAAATGTCAAACTGAGAGTTAAACGCTATTTAAAAAAAATGAAATTAGGTTCTTGTGGCATATCATTTAAACGCTTCTGACGAGTAATTCTGGAATATAAAGTCAGTACCTTTACCTGCAACAAAATGGCAGCACCTTAAAAAACACCTGAATACCTGAATAATTTAGAAGGCCGTATTTTCAAAATTAATAAAGTTAGATATAGGTACCTAGTATGGTTTTTTCTTAAAGATCTTTTAAATACCTATTTAATGGTATAATATACAAAGTGCGTCATTTAAAAATATATATTTTTTGTCCTACCCTGTATACCCATTATCACCAATATCGTCAATAAAAAGATCTTTAAAAGAACTTTACGATAACCACATTAAGAATATCTAACTTTATTAGTTTTGGAAATATGGCCATTAAAATTAGGTATTTAGGTATAGAAGGAACAGTTAAAAATGTAAATTCGGTGCTCTTTGATAAGAAAAAAAGTTTAAAGCAAATAAATGGCCATGCTTGTCTTCGCGGCCACCTTTGCTATATTTCTTTTATGATATGCCGGTTGATGCAGCTGGTCATCGCACTATGGGATAGAAAATATTTTTTTGGTCAAAATTCTGAAACTTATCAATCTAACTTTAAATGAGGTGCTTTTTACTGGAAAAATATTATAAATTATTACAAATTTACACCCCCTTTAACATTATTATTTTTTATTGTACAAAATAAACTAAAATGTCAGCTTGTTTGATTAATTCGGTAATAGTCTAATCAGTAATCCGATGATTATTATCTCATATGATATACAGGGTACGACAATAGGTATGATTTTTTTAAATGAAATACCCTGAATATTAATTATATCACCACCAAAAAAATCTTTTAAAATGCTTTAGAAAAATACTACATTTGATGTGTCTATCTCAATTAGTGTCGGAAATATGACCATCCAAATCTGAAAAATAATTTTAAATTATTCTTAGAAGCGTAATAGAGATACATCTTCCCAACTTTCTTTATTTTTTAACGTATAAAATAAATAAAAACACTGTTTTGTTGGGTAGATTCTGTAGAATCCATTTCTTTCATCAGAATGCTTTTGTCTTTTAGGATATACAGTGTAGGACAAAACATATTAAATTTTAAAATAAAAAAATCTTGTATCTGTCCTTACACTCAGGAGTAGCAAAAAGTAGGAAGGCAATTGTAAGTACAAAAACTGATAAAGAAAAAGGTAAAAAATCTTTGACAAATGTAGCGAGACTTCGCGAGACTGCAATGAAAACACAACAATAGCTCTTATTATTTAAACTCTTTTACTTTTTAGTAAACAAGACTAATAATAAACTAAGTAGATTAAATGTTGTGTATTTATATTTACTTAAAATACATTTTCAAGTTTCTTATAACCCCAATAGAAGTCGTCATATCCTTCTATAATTTTGCGTACATGTAGTTTGGAGTATCTACTTTTAAATACACAGCATGAGCCATTAAAATTTCAAAGTTGCTTTTTGGCCAAAATAATGGATTTTTATCCCATAGTGTATCGGCGCGTCGCTGTAAAGGATGGCGGCGCCTTTGTATAAAATAGTCCGATTGTAGGCGGCCTTTTTTATATTTTTTGTATTATTTTCAAAAGGTACCGAATTTGCGCTTTTAAAATGTTCTTACTACAAGTATTAAAGTATCGCCATTATGTAGTAGGTGAAGATGTTTACTTGATGTTCTAAGGTTATAAAGTACTCGTCAGTAGCTTTAAATTATGTCCTTTTAATGTTTTCATTTTAATTTATTTTTCACAATAATGTCCAACTTTTCTGTTTAACTTTTATATCTGTCATTTTTGGTCGTAAATTTGGTTTTAGTAAAGTCTTTAAATTCTTACGAAAAATACTGAACAATGTAAAAGTTAGGAGGGGGTTCTGACTTTAGACACGCGTATAATTTTTTAATATTTGGAAAGTTTGCTTTTTTATTGTTTCGCGATATTCAGTCAGCTTGTAGAAATTAGTACTCTGGCGAATGGCACTAAAGAAGCAGCCAACGCCATAATCCAACAGGGAAAGAAGAAGAATTTACTATTTTTTTGCACATACATTTCGAAACTTTAAAACCAAGCCCAAAGCGGTCCCATCTTGGCGAGAACCAAGCATCTGCTTTTTCTTCACTTTTTGGGTATCATACCTGCCTTGATGTGTGAATGGAGGCCTGTCTACGTTGTTGGACTCTGGATGATGATCTTCCAAGCCGTCATCCGGAGGGTAGACGCTAACTAGATGATAAACGTCTGAATCTTTGGGGGTTAACAATGGGTTAGTACAACAAAAAATTTAAAATTTCTAATTAGTGATGTGTTAGCTAATTTGATGCAAAATTGTCTACATTATTTTACGTATTCAGTTGTTTTTTGTTACTTTCTACTCCATCTACTTTTTACTTTCTTAATTAAAGTTTGCAGTATTATTTCTATAGACTTAAGTCACTTTTTTTTAAATAAATCGAGAATTATAACAGCTAAAAAGAATATGTCTTACCAAAGACAATTTTAGGTTCACTATAGACACCCAAAACAATGCTAAGTTTTTGGTCATTAGCTTGGACGCTCGCTTCGTGGAATTTATAAAGCTGGTATTCATCGAGTACACACGTAAGCAGTACGTATAATTTGCCGCTTCATAAATTCAGCCAAGCCAGCGTCCAAACTGATGACCAAAAATTTAGCTTTGTTCTGGGAGTCTATAGTGGAACTACAATAATTGTCTTTGGTTTTCCAAAATTTAATACAATCAATTTTAGTAAAAAGTATATTACAAAAATTAATATCAACATTTTTTTAAACTTTGGATGTGAACTATATAACTAATTTTAAGCTTAAATAACTTAATTTATTTTTTACGAATTCCTTACAATTCTTGAATTATTTGGGTCTGAAGTTGCCAATTCTAGAGTAATGAAATAACATTGTTGCGACTAGTTTGCATGGATAGTTTAATAATTTGCACCTTAAGTTGTAATAATGATTGTTTGTTTGTAAATTGTCATTATGGACAGCTGTTGGTTATTTCATTTTTTTGCATAACTTGAGTAAAAATAATTTTGAGTAATAACGCTCACAATCAGCTGTATATTTGTAAAAGTTTAAAATAATATTAAAAACAAAACTTAAAGCTGTAAGCTTAAAATTTTTCTTGGATTTAGTTCATCCTTAGTAAGTGTTGAAAAAAATAACAGGCGTTTTCTATGAACAATAAACTAAATTCCAGAAAAATTTTAAGCTAAAAACTTTAAGTTTTTGTTTTTATTATTTTTTAAACTTTAAAAATATACAGGGTGATGATGTGCAGCGCTGATGCATGCCAGGTGATGATTGTCGTACTTAGCATGCTATGACCCATATAACATTTTTTGCCGGCCATGTACATTTAATTTACTGGCGTTCCCAACACTCTTTAATGGCAAGGCATTGGCAAAATGGTATCAAAAGACACGAATGTGCGCAATTGGCCGTTACTAGGCCACGTGTTGCAGATTATGTGATGGCATTCGTCATAAATAAGTTATGATGAAAAATGCGTTTAGGATAATGGCATTTATTATTAAATAAGTATTGCAAGTTTTATAAGTTGAATATTTCCCTTATAATAATCTTGTCTATGGTTGAATGTCCCAAAAGTTAAAAAACATATTTAGAATTTTGTAATCGAAAAAATTAGAAAAATAGCAGGAAAACTTTATCATTAAAAAAAATACAAAATATAATTTTTTATACAGTAACAATAAACCATAAGAAATTAAAAGTATGTAATAAAATTTAAAAATTAAAAGATAGTTAATCAAAAGAAAACACTTAAAATAGTAAGTATTTAAGGGACACTTGCACTCAATTTTTAAGTAACTACAAACCTAAAAGGTTTTAAACAAAATGTTTACAGCTCCTAACAGTCTACTTGAATAACTCGCCTTCTCGACCAGCCATCACCAATTAATCATACCACACACACTAATTAGGTAATGAATACACTTAATTATGTCTATTAAAAAAACTCTTTTCATTAAAAAAGAAACCAAAAAGCTAGAAAACTAGGTAGAAAACAATTGCACAAAGCGGTAAAACTAAAGCATTGACTCTGAAAAGCAATTTTGCTTCATCTGTCAAAATCGTCAAATCTGGTATTTTGGCTAAGCGGATAATTTTAATTTGTCACCTTCGGTCGAAATTAACCTAGCTTATTTTACCATCATTTTATTTTTATTCTCTCCAATATACATAATAAACATTTTGTTTGACTTAATTTTTATTTGCATGATTTGTATCAATAAAATGTTATGAAAAGGCCATTTCCTTTAAATTATGTAAATAACCATAAAATAATGTTGTTTAGCCGCCATTATAAATAAAACAGATCAAAAAGTTCCTCTAATATTAGTTAAATACCAATTTTAATAAGATGGTCTGAAAAGTAAAAAAATGGGTTGAAGGTTTGCCTTCAAAAATCCATTATTTATTTGCCTGCAACAAAAAGGCATGCTTTATTTAATCAGGATTGGTATACCGCCATTTTTGTATGCTTGCCGGCAATTCGCCCGCATGTAAAATTTATTGGCAATTGAGTGTTTATTTAGGGTTAACTTTTTAATGCGTATTAGATGTTGGCATAATATTGCCACCAATTGCCAATGCTTTACCATCAATGCCAATAGGAGAAATGTATATTGCCGGCATATAGTGTTTGCTGGGAAGTCATCACTATACAAATTTCTAGCCTAACAGGTCAACGTTACTCGAAGGGTTCACTAGCTCTGGGACTAAATCTACCTATGTGCTATATTTAGCTCTTGTCTCTATTATTTAAACAGTGCACAACCTCGAAATTGACTTATTTAATATGCAACTAGATTAACGTGTCGCCCGGTATCATAAAGGACGTACTTGAAACCGGTAAATTAAATTAGAAGTTGCATTAATAATATCCCCGGGGACACATTAGGCTTTTATCCAACAAAGTTTGCTTAGCTGGCGCATCTCTAATGGAAAATAAATAGCTGGCCTATTTAAGGTAACTCTTGAATATATGGAGGAGATAATAAATAATACATTGCGTTTCGAATTAAATATTGTTTTGGTGAGTTCCAGTGATATATTAGCTTTGTTCGCGGGTCTAGTAATGAACCGATTCTGAACCAGAACCGAACTGGTTTAGAATTGTTTTAAAGCGCATGTCTAGTTATTTATTAGTTCGGAATTTTTATTTACCGCGAACGATTTTCTATACAGCTGAGGATGTATTCTAACCTAGCCTTTTGGTTAGGATTTTTCATGGTTAAATTGGATACTACACAAAAAAAAATTAAATTCAAACAAAAAGGTAAATTGTTATACTGTCGAAAGCCACTCGAGGTCTCTCGGCGGAACACGAGGGATTCCCTGCCTCTTCTGGTTTTTAACATAGGTATGTGTATTTAACTAAAGATATAATTCAAACAACAAGAAATGGTAAAATCTTGTAATATTGTCTATATTTTTTAATTAAATCTTTTTTATTCTATTGCATACATACATTCATACGGAATACAATTAAAAATTATTTGTTTATATACGCTCAAAATCACAAAAATATAAAAAAAATATTCAACAGGTATACTAACCCGCATAGAAAGTGGCAGAAACAAATAAAATGTAATAAAACTGTTTATTTCTGTACCACAAAAACAGAAAACAGCTGACCATGTCGACAATGCGCATGAAATTCCGAACTGAACTTTTAGTTCCAACAAAAATTCCAGGACTGCTAATCAGGTTACGAACCGGTAACGAACTGATTCCATTGTAACCCGCGAACACAGAACTTTTACTAAAAATTCAGGATTTTACTAACCGCGAACACTGCTCTTTTCACTGCGCATGCGAATAGTCCCAGAACCGGTTCAGAATCAAACCCGCGAACAAAGCTATTATTTTGTTCCTTGTGCTTAAAAGGGTTCGTTATTATTTTTTTTAAGAAAAAATAGAATCAAGTTGTCGACAAACTTGTCGCATTACTATGTACGCATGCATTTGATTCTTCTTGTCGCTCCACTATGTTTTAAGCCTTACAAGCCAATTCCATTAAACCCGCATTGTTTTTATACTATCTAAGCCAAATTTCAAACGGTTCTAAGTCTGGAACGGCTGGACTGATTTACAAAAACAAAGTAGCGTTAAGTAGAGACTCAAATTAAAACATAACTCCTCATTCCAAATAAAAAAGTGCTAAGGCCTTCTTTGTACTAGGACACGTCACAGAAATTATTTTATGCCAAAAAGTAGTTTAAGTGACACCCTTTTACTCAAATTTTACTTTACCCTTATATCTTGTCTTATTCAAAAGATGTAGGGGAGCAAACAAAAAGTAATTATAATAAGTATATCCTCAAAACTTTTTAGAATGTGTTGAAAGAGACAGGTTATTGCTAGTTATGTTATTTTTTTTATTTCTTTAACCCTTAAACCACAAGATAAACTTTTCTATACCTACATAAACGACAACAGGGGTCGCATACGACCCCATGAAGAATTACTGTTATTTTAAAGTTTAGACAGCAAAAAACTTATCTAATTTCTTTTTGTTGGTTGTTTTCAAAGTCGGTCTATATAAGGTCACGACATTCGGCCATATTGCTTTGACGTGTTATGACGTCACATCTCCCATTTTTCGGCCATGTTGTTCAGTGCCGGAGATATACAGTTTATTGTATTAGTAGAACAACCGTTTCCACGACAGTTTTTATTTGTTATTAAGTTGTAAATTCTTTTACTTTAAATAAAAAACATTTGGAATTACATCTTTCAACAAATATATCTTCCAAAACAATGCAAAATAAAATGCGCAAATTCTAGACGCCACTGGATTGATATTCAGCTTTGATTTTTACCCAGTCTTGCCAACTTTTCTCCGAGAAGTGCCCTTCCTTGCGTCCCCGACCTCGAACCGCCTAAAAGTTGAAAGTTGAGGATGTCGTAACCTTATATATATAAACTAACCTTGGGTTGTTTTGTAATTTAGGCAATGATTTTTTACAGGAAAAGACATTTTTTTGCACATCTTTGTTAGATATTCATAACTATTCTTTAAAGCATTATTTGTGTGCGATAAAGCATTAAGTCTTTCAATTTTGTTTTGTCGGTTTGTCTTGTATATCTTTGTACTTTTGAAAAGTGTAACATATTTCAACGTAGTTTTGGTAACAATTTTATGCAGCATGTTGTCGTTAAAATATAATT
This sequence comes from Listronotus bonariensis, assembly GCA_014170235.1. Taxonomy (NCBI): domain Eukaryota; kingdom Metazoa; phylum Arthropoda; class Insecta; order Coleoptera; family Curculionidae; genus Listronotus; species Listronotus bonariensis. Next base: position 127,483 of record JACEGR010000766.1, read on the forward strand.
TTCAAGCTTTCTACTCAGTGTTTGTTTCTTTAGGCTTAGGAAGATGCAGAATCAATTTTTTTTTCTGTCCGTGTATATTAAAAAAAGCGTGCCATCTGTAACCACTGCTTTCATTAATCACTGTGCTGTAGATGAGCTAAAGGTACTTCATCGTCACGATTCATTTTCAGTTGGTTCATACACTATTTCGACTCTCTTCCCTTCTTTTTCTTCATATTCTTTAAATTCACTTTCAATATCACTCAAGTCATAATTATTATTGCCAATATTCTTTTTATTTTTTTATGTTGTTATTTATTTTAGTTAGTTTTAACTTCAATATTCGTTGTTGATGGACATGTTTTTTATTACGCAAACAACAACAGGGTCGCCGGAGACCCCAAACGCCTATAACTCAGGTAATAAACTTCTGCGGAATTCGTAATTTGCTGTGGTAATAGTAACAGCCAAGCTACAAATGTAGGTGAAGCAGCAAGATTATAATACAACTTTTGCAAGAAATATGTCTAAAATATTATTCGGTGTTAAGTTTCCCTCAAAAAGCAATGCATAATTCTCAAAGTAGTCAGTCGATTTAAAAAATGTTTTGTAATATGGATTACCCTGCCTATAACTTTAACCACTATTACCTAATCATTTTGTTTACAAATAATTTCATAAAAGTATTAGTTTTACTAGCAATATTTTTTGCAGCTTAAATATACCGGGTGCTGCTCCGTCGAGCGGGACATAGGGAATCCCATGTAAATTTTGAAGTGGTCGAATATTGGCTCCCCTAATTATTTTAGAAGAAAATATAATAAAGATTTTTTAAAGAGCACAAAAAGTTATACCCAATGTACAAATTTCAGCTCTTCTCAGTCCGCCAGCTAAGAGATAAATGATAAAATAAGTTACGAATCTCCTATCTTCTTACCCGCCTTGTATTATTAGAAGTTTATAATAAAATACTGGAAAAATTATTTAACCTCTTACTCTCAAGTTGTCAGATCAATGTCACATCATTCTTAAATAATGATTTACTTAAATCAAGAAAAAATCACTATTATAAAATGGTTTTACCAGGAAAATAGTTATCGAAGAGTAGCGGACATGTTTGCAGCCTATTTTCTCAATAGTCCAATACCAAGTAAATCGACAATAGAACGGACGATAAAAAATTTGAAACTACAGGCACAATAATCAATAATTGCAAATGTAAAGAAAATCGACGTGATCTTACGCCAAACGATTTTTTTCTATGGGGACATTTAAAAACTATATAAACAAAATTTGTTTTATTGTCTTGCGTAACTGTGAGTGCATGTGTTGAAATTAGCTGTAAACTAAAAATGAAATGCGAGGATTCTTTTGAAATTTCCGTATAAAATTGTCAGTTTTGGCAATGACATTATAAATTAATGATCTAAATTGTCACTGATAAATCGATATGGTGTTTTTATTGTTGATTTCTAGAGTACAGGGTGCATAATGAGATACTACGTTGCAGAAGTATTAAGCAGTTTACTCTTTACTGGTTGGTTGAAAAATGCTCAAATTTTCATTTTGGGTGAAACTTACTGTGCTCTTCAATAAATCCTTATAGCATTTTTTTCTAAAATAATTAGGGCAGCCAATATTGGACCACTTCAAAATTTACATGGTATTCCCTATGTCCCGTTCGACGGAGCAACACCCGGTATATGTTTTAAATGAAAGCTATTTATTTGATTAGGTAGCATGAAATTAAGTTTAAAGTATTATCTTTAAATGTTTTCTTAATATAGACTTCTATATTTCAACAGCTGTAATTTAAAAATGCCACATACATGTTACACGTAGTAAATTACTAAGTTTATCTGTGGGTGGATTTATTACCAAGTTTTTTATCGGTTCAACTTTTTTAATAAAAGGGCAAATTAAATAAGGTCAAAAAATATAGCTTTTCATGTAGGTGGCTTCAGCCGATGGTGTTTTCTAAAATTAACTAGATGTGACCGAAAGGCTGTACAAAGAAAGTTGTATGGGGCGTTAAATTAAATTTTAAATAAAATAGCAGATAATCAAAGAAATGTTGCAAATTTTTTAGTTACCAAGCCGTCTACGAACACCTGAAAGTTAAATTAAAACAGATCAAGGGTGTCTTAAGTAAAATTATAAGCTTAAAATTAAGAAAAAACAAAGAAGGAAATTAAAGAAATAAAGGAAGAAACAATAAGGGGGAACACCCCACAGTTTTTTAGGTAGAGATCAATGGACTAGGTAAAATAACTAACTGGAATATATGGACAAAACCATGGTAATTTATTCAGATAACCAGGCAGCCATCAGGGCAATCACTTCGATCACTATGTGCCACATCAAGACCAAGCTGGTACAGGACTACTCAGCTGCCCTAGAGAAGATGATGTGTATGTCCAACAAGCTAACTACTGCCTGAGAACCAGGACATGAGGGTCATCTAGGCAATAAAGAAGCTGATAAACTTGCGAAGGGGGTGCTGGCAGGGTAATTGTATATTGGACAAAACCATGGTTATTTATTCAGATAACCAGACAGCCATCAGGGCGATCACTACTATCAGTATGTGCCAGATCAAGTCCAAGCTAGTACAGGACTGTTCAGCTGCCCTAGAGAAGGTGTGTGTATGTCCACCAAGCTAACTACTGCCTAAGTACCAAGACATGAGGGTCATCTAGGCAATAAAGAAGCTGATAAACTTGCGAAGGAGGGTGCTGGCAGGGTAATTGTAAGCCTGAAGCCCTTCTGTGGTAAAGTAGTAAGGCCATCTATTAGATCATAGATCATGAGGTAATTTCAGGACTGGTGAATAACATCACCAGGACAGCGACAACCAAAAAAAATTATAAAGGCAAATATAAGTAGTAACAATTGTAGTGCATCAATTCAAAGAATAGTTTAGACTAAAGAAGCTACTAATAACAATGGGTCTAGCGAAAGGTGGGCAAGGCTGGGTAAGGACCAAAGCAGCAAGTTTTATAAGAAACTGAGTTTTGAATCTGTGGAGTTTAATTAAGGGGACTGGGTTAAATAGCGTACGCTATATGGATAAAGGATTCACAATAAACATATGCAAGTTGTAATAGAGCATACGTATGTAATTCATCTTTGATCTAATCGAAAATAGAAAATTTAGGGTCTCTGTAATTAGAGGTGGGATACATACATTCGTGTTGCTTAATAACCAGTTGCTAAGGAAATAATGATACATACACCAAGCTGTCCTTGGTTGGATATTTGTTAGGTATTTTTAGCCAAAAAACAACATTATACTATAAAAAAAAGATTGTGACAAAGGACCCTGCCTAAATCCTAAAAAAGTGGCTCTTGGGTAATGGTTCCCAATTGTTCATAATGTGTTGTAGTTGACTTTTTTTTAAGACATAATTTGGGATTTTGAAAACCTCCCACGGTTTTTAATTATTTTCAATCTTCCTAAAGCTTTTACGGAACATTCTGTTATCCGTATCGTGTGGTTTATATATAGAATGGTATAATAATAAACAGTTTTAAGGGGATGCCGTAGCACGTTAAATGAGCTAAAACGCGATTCGCTGCCGTTTCTTAAATATTTATTTAAGAAAAAAGTTGTATATTGAAAAGTTTCTTAAAATGATCCAAAGATTATCGGAAAGTTGGTTATTTTTACGGTTTTGTAATTTTCGGATATTTAATGTGTTAATTATTACCATTACCAAAACTTTCCGATAATCTTTGGATCATTTAAAGAAACTTTTCTATGTACAACTTTTTCTCAAAACAAATATTAAAAAACGGCAGCGAATCGCGTTTTAGCTCATTTAACGTGCTACGGCATCCTCTTAATAGAATATTTTTTATAGCAGTGGCGTCGGAACATATAAAATTAAATGATTGAACTGGAAGAATAAACTTTAAATGTACATTTTTGAGCGTTACAGAAAAATGAAAGGTTAGAGTTTACTAATTTTTTTGGTGTTATAATGCACAAACTTATACCAAAAATTTAAACATCCCGACTGTATAATTTGAAAGCGCCAAAATAAACAGGGTGAAAAAATACCACCCAGTCGCTAATACGCTTGTCAACAGGTACAGTTTTTGCTTTTTCTAAAACTTACTAGCATTATGAAGGACACCTACGTCAGAATGGTGAGTAGGTGTTGCACTGTGCGATTCCGAAGGCTCCCTGTCCACGCAACAGGCCCATATCATGCCCCCGAGCAGAGGTCCAGGGGTCTCCCTCCTCCCAGAACGCAGGAGATGCTTAGTCCACATTCGTATTTGACTCCTCGGTAGCGGCATGATTGAGGAATCACTGAAACAATGGAAAAAATATTAAGTAATAATTTTAAAAATATAGTGGCTACAATGAAAAAGTAGATAATAATTCTGGTAAATATCTGTAAATGTAATTAACCTAAATACAGGGTGGCCCACCATATTCGACACGGTCTGTAGCTGGATAACCATGGGGTTTTTAAAAAAGTAAATACTGAAACATATACAGGTTGGATAAGACCACAGTATAAAATTATTTTAGTCTATATAGGGTGTCTCAAAAAAGTGTGACGTATCAAAGTTATATTTTTTTAAATGAAACATCCTATATTTTATGACGGTCTTAGATTTTACTTTAAAAATAACTCAAGTTTGTTTATAGTACTAAGTGTCTAATTTTATTCGTTTTTAACTTTTAACACTTAAACTTTAAAATGTGTAACAAGATTCGAAAAAGTCTGCCATATTATACGTAGGTCAAATCAAGATCAAATATTGTACAGGGGATCAAAAAATAATTTAAATTTTTCAGAAAATCAAATAGCCATATCTCTCTAATTTTATATGGAACACCCTGTATTTTTTTACGTCACATGATGTTAAAAAAAATACTCTTTCAAATGGTGTATAGGTTGCCTATACCTATCTTTTGTGATTTTTAGTAAAATCTGTTTTTACAAATTTTTAGTCCAAATGTTTATTTAAATTAAAGTTGGCTGTGACATAGCAGCCATTAATATTTTTCTTAAGAAAATAACAACGACCGTTTATTGATTTCTAGTGTTTTAGTCAGTTTAAAAGAAATTTTAATGATTTTCAATAAAAACCCTTCTTCTACAACAACAGGATGATATAATACTGGTAGGATGTGAAAAAATGGTTTACTTTAGTCTAGAGTTAATCCTGAAAAATATTCCTGGAGAAACCATCTGATAACCTTAATAGTTGCTTTAAAAAATTTGACACAGTGATTATGGATAATGGAAGAAACGGGTTATAGGTCACAGAATGTCGTCATAACTGACCAGAGGCGTTATTAGGATTGTTTAAAAACACAAATCTTATCATTACCACATTCAGCTGAAATAAGTGTTATTGGAAGTAGCATTATAAGCAACTAATAAAAAAATTTCTGTGAATTTTAAAAATAGTGGCAGATAATACAAAATATTTTAATTTTGTGCTTTTTTCCAACAAATTTACATTTTGCAATAACGGCTTAGTAAATAGGCATAGCTATATCACAGCCTACTTACATTTAAATAGACATTTGGAATAAAAATATGTTAAAACGGAATTTACTTAAAAAGTATAAAAGATAGGTATAGGCAACCTATACACCATTTGAAAGAGCATTTGGTTTGTCATCATGTGGTGTAAAAAAATACAGGGTGTTCCATTTAAAATAAGAGAGATATTGCAATTTGACTTTCTAAAAATTGAAGTTATTTTTTGATCACCCTGTATAATCTATGATCTTGATATGACCTACGTATAATAAGGCAGACTTTTCCTAATCTTGTTACAAATTTTAAAGTTTAAGGAGTTTATATTGTTAAAATAAAATTAATTTAATTGCACCCCTGCATTTTGAAAAGAAATCAAATATCACAAAAACGAATAAAATTAGACACTTGGTACTATTAACAAACTTAAATTATTTGTAGAATCTAAAACCGTCATAAAATATAGGGTGTTCCATTTAAAAAAATATAACTTTGATACGTTACACTTTTTGAGACATCCTGTATAGAGTTAAATAATTTTATACTGTGGCCTTATCCGACCTGTATTTACTTTTTTAAAAACCCCATGGTTATCCAGCTACAGACCGTGTCGAATATGGTGGGCCACCCTGTATATTGTAAATGTAATTAACCTAATATAATATACCCTTTGTGGTAAATATATTAATTTAAATTATTTATTAAAACAGTTACTTTATGTCAGTAAAATTTAAAAAAGTGTGATTTTATAACTTTATAAAATATACATGTTTGTACATTTTCAAAGATATTAAATTCAAATCTAGTACAGCGTGAAGAATTTAAAATGGAACTCTGCTTATAGCGGCTCTGACAATAGGATTTCTTTAAAATCTAAAAACTAGGCTCTTAAAGATTTCTAATGGATTTTGATTTTATTTTGTAAAAAAGTGAGTCCCGAAAAAAAATGCAGACCAAATCAGCTTTATTTTCAAACTAGATGACAACACTTGTAATATCTTTTTTAGTTAGGGATCCCTGGACCATTTTTACCATTTATTACTACCAACAATTTTCGTCGGTGGTAGCATACAGGGGTAGCAGAGATTAAATATTTAGATTTGATAAATATCAAAAAACCAGAATGACGTACTTCGCAATTTGTAGGACAATGTGGGTGTTAAATTATACAGGGTGGCCCACCATATTCGATACGGTCTGTAGCTGGATAATGATGGAGTTTTTAGAAAAAGTAAATACTGAAACATATACAGGTTGGATAAGGCCACAGTATAAAATTGTTTTACTCTATACAGGATGTCTCAAAAAAGTGTGACGTATCAAAGTTATATTTTTTTAGATGGAACACCCTATATTTTATAACGGTTTTAGATTCTACATAAAAAAATAATTTAAGTTTGTTAATAGTACCAAGTGTCTAATTTTATTCGTTTTTGTGATATTTAATTTTTTCAAAATGCAGGGGTGCAATTAAATTAATTTTATTTTAACAATATAAACTCCCTGAACTTTAAAATTTGTTACAAGATTAGGAAAAGTCTGCCTTATCATACGTAGGTCATATCGAGATCATAGATCATACAGGGTGATCAAAAAATAATTTCAATTTTTTAGAAAGTCAAATGGCAATATCTCTCTTATTTTAAATGGAACACCCTGTATTTTTTTACACCACATGATGACAAACCAAATGCTCTTTCAAATGGTGTATAGGTTGCCTATACCTATCTTTTATACTTTTTAAGTAAATTCCGTTTTAACATATTTTTATTCCAAATGTCTATTTAAATGTAAGTAGGCTATGCCTATTTACTAAGCCGTTATTGCAAAATGTAAATTTGTTGGAAAAAAGCACAAAATTAAAAAAAAATTATTATCTGTCACTATTTTTAAAATTCACATAAAAAATCATTAGTTGCTTATAATGCTACTTCCAATAACACTTATTTCAGATGAATGTGGTAATGATAAAACTTGTGTTTTTAAACAATCCTAATAACGCCTCTGGTCAGTTATCACGACATTCTGTGACCTAAAGCTCGTTTCCTCCATTATCCATTTTTTAAAGCAACTATTAAGGTTATCAGATGGTTTCTCCTGGAATATTTTTCAGGATCTCTAGACTAAAGTAAACCGTTTTTTTCACATCCTACCAGTATTATATTATCTTATTGTTATAGAAGAAGGGTTTTTATTTAAAATCATTGAAATTTCTTTAAAACTGACTAAAACACTAGCAATCAATAAATGATCGTTGTTATTTTCTTAAGAAAAATATTAATGGCTGCTATGTCACAGCCAACTTTAATTTAAATAAACATTTGGACTAAAAATTTGTAAAAACAGATTTTACTAAAAAGCACAAAAGATAGGTATAGGCAACCTATACACCATTTAAAAGAGTATTTAATTTGTCATTATGTAACTTAAAATAATACAGGGTATTCCATTCAAAATAAGAGATATTGCTATTTGATTTTCTGAAAAATTGAAATTATTTTTTGATCACCCTGTACAATATTTGATCTTGAGTTGACCTACGTATGATATGGCAGACTTTTTCTAATCTTGTTACACATTTTAAAGTTTAAAGTGTTAAAAGTGTTAAAGTAAAATCAATTTAATTTTATCTCTGCATTTTTCAAAAAATCAAATATCACAAAAACGAATAAAATTAGACACTTAGTACTAAAAACAAACTTGAGTTATTTTTTAATTAGAATCTAAAACCGTCATAAAATATAGGGTGTTCTATTTAAAAAAATATAACTTTGATACGTCACACTTTTTGAGACACCCTGTATAGACTAAAATAATTTTATACTGTGGTCTTATCCGACATGTATATGTTCCAGTATTTACTTTTTTAAAAACCCCATGGTTATCCAGCTACAGACCGTGTCGAATATGGTGGGCCACCCTGTATATGTATTAATTAATCACCAGAATAATGAAACCTTACATTTTGTTGGACAAATATTTTTTCGATTTATTCAAATAATTATCTTGAAAATTAAGAGAGAAAATCCCTGTTGGTAATAAATTTTTGATATTTATTAAATCAACACATTTACTTCCTGCTACCCCTGTATGCTACCACCAACAAAAATTGTTCTAAGAAAAAAGTTGGGCGTCTCGTCTAAATGAAAAAGGCAAAAATGGTCCAGGGATCCCGAACTATTTTATTGTTAGTTTTTAAGAAATAAATAAACAGACGTTTGTTGTTTCACCGAATATAATAACAGAACACAGGTTGTTTAAACAGTAATATCCAAACAATAACATTGGTTTTACAATACTAACATATATTTATGTTTATTCAGTAATTAATAAATCATACGTGGGCCCAGCAAATGACAAAAATTCGGTAAACGTAAATCCAAAAGAAAAAAATATATTATCAAGAATCAAGATTATGGAGAAATTTGTTTAAACAGTAGTAAATAAGTTATTTTTTCAAACAAATGATTTTTTTTAACTGCAGATATAATTCTTCTTTATTTAGGGGTTTTAAAATCCTTTTTTAACACGCTTTTATAAGCTTGGGTTGTATCTATCTATCTATCTATCTATCTGTCTATCTATCTATGTAACGGAATCTTTGAGCCTTATTTTTACCAACTCCCAGCGATTCAATTTCTTTGAAACTTTGCACACGTATCAAGGACCGATGACAATGCAATAATTTAAAAACAGTATCCCGTTATCCTGATTAGGATCGCCAGGATAAATAAATTCCTTTACAGATCCTCTGTGTCCTAATATTACTCTTGACAAAATGGCGAAGGAATTTTTTAGTGAATAAACTGGAACATTTTTTATATATTAGCTTGGATCCAAAAAACTAATTGATATATCGAACTAAAAAATGAAAAAATAAATAATAGTTTAAAAAACTAAAAAACACGCTTTTATATGCAACCGAACTAAAAATTAGAAAATAATTTTTTATTACAAAGAGTTTGTCACTTCAGAGTAAAAAGCGTGGGGTGCATTTTACTATTTTTTCATAACTTTTCCCTCATAGATATTTGCAAATAGAATAATTATAACATTTAATATATTAAGCACCCCACGCTTTTTACTCTGAAGTGACAAACTCTTTGTAATGAAAAATTATTTTCTAATTTTTAGTTCGGTTGCGTATAAAAGCGTGTTTTTTTAGTTTTTTAAACTATTATTTATTGTAAACAATCTAAATTAAAAGCACTCATAACAGATCTGTTTAGTAACATTTCACCCATAGTTTATGTAAACAGTTTAAAACTTGAAAACCAATTTCTATGACAATTTTATTTCAGTTTAGTTATTGTGTTTAAAAAATCCATTTTTAAAAATGTTTTACCCTTAGAAAAACTCTATTAACAGTTTTTAATAATAGAATTAATAATTTGAAAACTTTTTCAACATACGATATTGGTAAGGGAGAGTCAAGTGGGGAAATGGTGCGCACCTAAGCTAGAATAAAATTGTAATTCCCTTGAAAATAAAAAGTCAGGGTCTGGGGCGGACATATCAACTTTCCGAGGGGGCATATCATTATTATGCCCATATTTGCAATTAGGTGTTTTTAGTAAAAAATTACAATTGGTTAGAGAAGTATTAGTACACATAGAGTCATTTTACGAACATTTTCGCTGTTTAGTCTATACAAAGTACCAAAAAGTGCAATTAAATAGAAATCTACGACAGAAAGCGAGGTGTAGAATTCTATAGAGCACGGAGTCTCGCTGCTGATACATACCATAATAAATTCACTAGTAATAAATTAAATGTCTTGTTAATTTTTTAGTTGACGTTTTACTTTCTCTTAAATATTTAATATTATTTATTCAAGACTGGTGGATTTATCATTTAAAATAGTTTTTCTTATTTACCTTTGATTGGCTCATTAGAAAATAACAAAATTAAGTCTGTAGGCTTATCTTGTTAATGCTTTTAAAAATGGTCTTATACAATTTTGTTGTAAAATCAATAGAAGGCTAATATTTTTAGGTATAGAAGATACAGTTTAAAAATGTAAATTCGGTGCTCTTTGATAGGAAAAAATCACAAAAAAGTTTAAAGCAAATAAATTGGCATGCTTGTCTTCGCGGCCGCCTTTGCTATATTTCTTTTATGATATGCCGGTTGATGCAGCTGGTCATCGCACTATGGGATAGAAATTAATTTTTTGGTCAAAATTCTGAAACTTACCAATCTAACATAAAATGAGGTGCTTTTTACTGGAAAAATATCATAAATTATTACAAATGCTTTTTGGAAACCCAAAACTTATTATGTTATAATAAATTTACACCCCCTTAACAATATTATTTTTTATTGTACAAAATAAACTAAAATGTCAGCTTGTTTGGTTAATTCGGTAGTATTCTAATTAGTAATCCGATGATTATTATCTCATATGATAATACAGGGTACGACAATAGGTATGATTTTTTAAATGGAATACCCTGAATATTATATCACCACCAAAAAATCTTTAAAATGCTTTAAAAAATACAACATTTGATGTGTCTATCTCAATTAGTTTCGGAAATATGACCATCCAAATCTGAAAAATAATTTTAAATTATTCTTAGAAGCGTAATAGAGATACATCTTCCCAACTTTTTTATTTTTAACGTATAAAATAAATTAAAAACACTGTTTTGTTGGGTAGATTCTGTAGAATCCATATCTTTCATCAGAATGCTTTTATCTTTTAGGATATACAATGTAGGACAAAACATATTAAATTTTAAAATGGAAAACCTTGTATATTATAAAAAATCTTGTATCTGTCCTTACGCTCAGAAGTAGCAAAAAGTAGGAAGGCAATTGTAAGTACAAAAACTGATAAAGAAAAAGGTAAAAAAATCTTTGACAAAAGTAGCGAGACTTCGCGAGACTGAATCGAAAACACAACAATAGCTCTTATTATTTAAACTCTTTTACTTTTTTAGTAAACAAGGCTAATTATAAACTTAGTAGATTAAATGTTGTATATTTATGTTTACTTAAAATACATTTTCAAGTTTCCTATTACCCCAATAGAAATCGTCATATCCTTTTACAATTTTGCGTACATGTAGTTTGGAGTGTCTACTTTGAAATACACAGCATGAACCATTAAAATTTCAAAGTTGCTTCTTGGCCAAAATTTTGGATTTCTATCCCATAGTGTATCGGCGTGTCGCTATAAAGGATAGCGGCGCCTTTGTATAAAATAGTCCGATTGCAGGCGGCCGTTTTTTTAAATTATTTTCAAACGGTACCGAATTTGCGCTTTTAAAATGTTCTTACTATATATCATTTATTTTTTTATTTAGGTTTTTCTGCTACTAATAAAAATGCTGGGCTGGTAAGTAGCTTTAAAAAATGTGTTGCTCACTACGATATTAAAAAATACTTTTAATAATTTACAATTTTTCGACTAGTCTGTTGGCGTCACATGACCCAATGAAATTTTTTTGGTTGCTTTTTCATTTTTTTTCTTAATGGTCGTTTAAGCTAATGGTAAGCAATTTTTTACAAAATCCAAAATAAATATTTTAAAATAGGTACTTTATGGAATTATGCTAAAATTCTTACTTCTTCCTATCATATCCAAAAATGTGTTTTGGTCCGTCGACACTATTCCGCCTCTCTTTCCCAAGTTATCCAAAAGCAATAGTTCCTGCGCCTGTTTCTCATTAGGCAACGTTCTTACACTACTTATCACTGATAGCAAAATCACTAGCACTATTATTAAATTCACTATATTTTTTACATTAAAGTTCGTTTTGGTTTTGAGCGAAAGTGTTTGTGGGACGGCCATTATAATATGTGTAATGTTTGGAAAGCGGTCAGGATTTGCTGTTGTTAAAATTTTATTTGCCTATAGAAAATAAAAAAGGTTTGTTTCATTCGTAAAGTTAAGACCGTATTTATTTCATTCTGAAAGCGATGCCGCCAAGTACACAAAAATGATAAAGCAAATAAACCCTTTTGTGAACAATGATTTATTGCAGCAAAAAATATTCAACCCGACGAGTACGCCACGAGACACAGTTTTATAGCAGGCCAGAGACGAAATAAAAGGATGTTTTTTAAGTACGTGATACATGATTTCGCATGATTTAATTTATTTATCTAAAAAATATGTAATCAGGCTCTGTCAGAGGCTATGTGCTTTCAAAAGGTTTGTTTTCTTTATCATTTTTTGTGTACTTGGTGGCATCGCTTTCAGAATGAAATAAATATGGTGTAAACTTTAGTAACTTCAATACAGAATGTTCAACATGACACACCAAATTTTAACTTGATGGTTAGCCAGGTTTTTCCCGTTTCTTAAATACTCTTTATTCACAAAACATAAAAAAAAACTTTTGTATAAATATACCCAGCAAACACTATTTGCCGGCAATATACATTTTTCATATTGGCATTGATGGTAAAGCATTGGCAATTGGTGGCAATATTATGCCAACATGTAATACGTATTAAAAAGTTAATCCTAAATAAACACTCAATTGCCCATAAATTTTACATGCAGGCGAATTGCCGGCAAGCATACAAAAATGGCGATATACCAATCCTGATTAAATAAAGCATGCCTTTTTGTTGCAAGCAAATAAATATTGGATGTTTGAAGGCAAACCTTCAACGCATATTTATACTTTTCAAACCATATTATTAACATTATTTTATGTTTTTACATAATTTAAAGGAAATGGCCTTTTCCTAACATTTTATTGACTCAAATCATGCAAATAAAAATTAAGTTAAACAATATGTTTATTATGTATTTTTGAGAGAATAAAAATAAAATGATGGTAAAATTGGCTAGGTTAATTTCGACGATTTCGACCGAAGGTGATAAATTCAAATTTCCCGCTTAGCCGAAATACAAGATTTGACAATTTGACAGATGAGGCAACCTTACTTTTGTTTGGCCGCTTTGTGCAATTGTTTTCTACGTGGTTTTCTAGCTTTTTAGTTTCCTTTTTAAAGAAAAGAGTTTTTAGTAGACATAATTAAGTATATTCATTACCTAATTAGTGTGTGTTGTGTAATTAATTGGTGATGGCTAGTCGTGTTAATAAAAACCATTATATATATTTAATAGTTTTTTTTTTACATTTAACTCCTTTAAAATGTTTCTCCCTATATTTTGGATCTGAAAATTGAGTGTAAGTGTCCCTTAAATACTTACTATTTTAAAGTGTTTTCTTTTGATTTATTATCTTTTTTTAAATTTTATTACATACTTTTAATTTTTTATTTTTTTGGTTATTGTTACGGTATAAAAATTTATATTATGTAATTTTTTTATTGATAAAGTTTTCCTGCATTTTTTTCTCATTTTTTCCATTACAAAATTCTAAATAGGTTATTTAACTTTTGGGACATTCAACTTATAAAACTTGCAATACTTATTTAATGATAAATGCCATTATCCTAAACGCATTTTTTTGGCATAACTTATTAATGATGGATGCCATCATCCTAAACGCATCTTTTCATCATAAATTATTAATGACGGATGCCAACACATTATCTGCAACACGTGGCCTAATAACGGCCAATTACCCACTTTCGCGTCTTTTTGATACCTTTTGCCAATGCCTTGCCATTAACGAGTGTTGGCAATGCCAGTAAATTAAATGTATAACGCCGGCAAAAAATGTTATATGGGTACAGGGTTATATAAAACATTGTTAGAAAATTTAAGGGCAGATACAAAAAGTTCAAATAAAAGTGGGTTCGCAATTTTTTTTCATTTCAAGATACAGGACGTAAAAGTAAAAAAATAATAAAATACTTATTTTAGTAAAAATTTTGAGACTAGATATATACCCTTTTTATGGCTGTTGTTACCTAACTGCGAATGAAAAATTATTAAACCAAATTTAAAAAAAAAAAAATCCGCAAAGCTTTTTATGATCTAAAAAAGCAATTGAGTGGATTTTCTGTCAAACTAAACAAGACACGAAAAAAAATATAAGTCATGAAAACTGTTTTGTTTATTTGATCGTTACTTAATGAAACTCAATTATCAATTATTTTATTTAAATAAAACACTATTTAATTGTTAAAAAGTTTCACTTTTATTCACAACTTGTGACACGTGTTTTGCTAACACTGTAGCTTTTTCAGATGTGCAAATTAAACTAATATTAAGATAAAAATAAAAATTTCAAACTTTTATTATTTTTAGGTAGAAAAATAATAAAAGGGTGTTTTAAACATCTGTTTTTTTATTATTTATCAGAAATATCAAATAAGGGAGAGATGTTGACTTCAAGATGGTCATTTAGGATGAACTGGGTGTTTTTAATTTTGTTTATTTCTAAAGATTCCAACAGGGAAAGCTTTTCCCTTTATTAGACAAATGTAGAATGTATAATGAAGAAGAAATAATGAAAGGGTGTCAGGGTTTTTTTAAACATCTGTTTTTTATTATTTATCAAAAATATCAGAGAAAGGAGAGATGATGGCTTCAAGATGGTCATTTAGGATGTACTGGGTGTTTTAAATTTTGTTTATTTCTAAAGATTTCAACGGGGAAAACTTTTCTCTTTATTAGCCAAATGTAGAATTTCGTGATTATCATTAAACGTATGGCTAAGCCCTATTAAGTGAGTGGCATAAGCAAAATCGCTTTTGTTTTTATTAAAGCTAGGTATTTTTATATTCTGAAATTTCAAGATTAAAAGTTCTCCCAATTTGGCCTTTATAAACTTTGGAATATGTACCACAGTTTAATTTGTAAATCCCTTATTTTTTTCCTTTACAAGTTTTGTCTTTTTTTTATCTTTGCACAAACCACGAAGGCTGAAAGCCTAAATACTAACGTACCGTGGGTGTCTTAAGCAGGGTAAGAGGAAGTTTGTCAACACGGGACTTAAAAACTGAAAAGATTTGGGGGAAGGAAAGACCTCCGCTGGCAGCAGGTTCCACAGTCTAGAAACTCTAGGGATAAAAGAACGAACGAAATGGGAAGTTCGGGGCCTGTCCAATTGAACTGTATAGGGATGCATACGCGCGGCACCACGAGTTTATCTGTTGGGAGCTGCAAGAGGAGGAACTACACTGGATAATTCGTCGGAGCAGAAGCCGTAAAAGTATCTATAGAAGAGCGATAGATCTCCCACAACTCGACGATGGGCAAGAGAAGGAAGTCTTTGAGTAAGTAAAGGATCATTAATAAGACGAACAGCCCTTCTTTGAATGGCATCAAGAATGCTGAGGGTTGTAGGGGATGCCATTCCCCAGACATGAGAACAATATTGCAGAGAGGGCCGAATTTGGGACACATACAAAGTGTATAAATTGGAAGGAGAAAAATACTTTTTGGCTCGGAAAAGAAATCCAAGCTTTTTGAAGCCGCGGTGGCGGCTATAGATACAATGTGTTTATGCCAGTTAAGGTCATTCTCAAATGTGACGCCCACAAGGTTAAATGTGTCCCCGCTAAGCAAAACCTGGCCACTCATAAGCAAAGGATAAGTGTTTGATGATTTTTTCGCGACAAGGAACATGATTGTGTTTTGGATGCATTATATTAAACGAGATTTTTGGCGCCCCAATCCAATATTAAATTGAGATCCTGTGAAAGAGATATCTGCATCGCCCTGCGTTTGCTTTCCAAGTCGGGTTGAGAGATTGGTTTGGGAACCTGAAAAGTAGAATAAAGGGTACTATCGTCAGCATAACTATGAATGGGATTGGTTGTGGAAGAAAGAAGGTCGTTGATGTAAAGAAGAAACAAAGTTGGTGCTAGTACTGAACCCTGAGGCACTCCAGCATTAATTTCGTGAAAGCTTGAAGTGTGGCCATCAACAATGACTGATATACGTCGATTAGAAAGATAACTGGAGAGCCAAGAGCAGAGTTTAGTTGGAAGACCGTAGGAGGGAAGTTTATTAAGAAGTGCGTCATGCCAGACTTGGTATTAGCATACTTCTAATATATCAAAAACCAGCAAAAATTGACCTTTGGTGTGCAATACATTTTTAATGTAGAATTTAATAGAAAGACAAAATTTGTTAAAATATCTTAAAAAAAACTTACTTGCAGTAAAAACTCTATTATCGAGACACCTTGTATATAAACAAGTACTGTCAATAAAAATAGTGTATCTAAATAAATATTTTTTATTTTTAGTTTTTTTGTATCTTTTACAGGGGCAAAGTAATTTCGTGTATAAATAGAGTTGGGACGCCCTGTATAGGCCAAACAGGGAGAACTTTTGATCTTAAAATTTTAAAACTTTAATAAAAAAACAGATTTCTGCTTATTCCATTTACTAAATAGAACATAGCCATACTTTTAATGATAATTACGAAATTCTACATTTGGCTAATAAAGGAAAAAACCTCTCCCTGTTAAAATCTTTAGGAATAAACAAAATTAAAAACACCCACTACATCTTAAATGACCATCTAGAAGTCAACAATTTTCCCTTATTAAATATTTTAAGGTAGTAATAAAAAACAGATGTTTAAAAAACCCAAACACCTTTTGACCATTTCTTCTACCTAAATAATGTTAAATTTGTATTTTTATCTCAATATTATTTAATTTACACGTCTAAAGAAAGTACAGTGTTAGCGAAACACGTGTCACAAGTTGTGAATAAATCGTTTTTTATTTAAATAAAATCATTTATAAAAGCTGTATTTTTATTTGCATAATCTTAAGAAAGCAAAAAATGTACCCACATTTTCACAGTCAGTGCCGTCCCAAGCAGCAAGCTGGCGTCTTATTGACGTCTCTTTTTAGTCATTTTTGGTCATATTTGGTCAGCAGAGACGTCATAAGATGATGACAAAATGACGTTAAATTGACCTTCCTAAGTCACAGACAAAAGACGTCGCGTTAATGATGTCATAATGAAGTCTTTAAGATGACGAAAAATTGACGCATATGCTTTTTTTTGAGCTAAAATGATACTATATTTTATTTGAAAATTGAAATAGGAAAAAGCTCCCTACTGCTTGCAATTTCCGTGCATATGCAGGTCGCATATCTCGGGACACTGTCCAACCTGGAGATGCAGATTTTAACACTAGCCGAAGGTATTACTTTCAAAGCTAATTGAGATCACCAACCGCAGACCGGTCTCGAACTATTTTGCTCTCATCGGTACGGTGTAGGCGATAAAAAGCAAATATGTTGAATAAACGTAGTAGTTTATTGTTCATTCCGGTATCGGTAGAGTTTTTCGTTTTTCATTTTTGTAAAATTATTAGTCTTAATTTTTTGTCATATAATATGTCGGTTAGATTTTGACACGAATCATATAATGTCACACAATTTTGCTGGCGGGTTTTCTAAACATGACGTCATTAGATTTTTATGAGCTAGTATGACGAAAAAATGGTACTAGGTAAATAAATACGGCATAAAAATTACCTTAATAGTTTAGTTTTTTTTACACAACATTTTTGACAGTTTTAAAAATTTAAGTGAAAAAAATTACTTTTTAATTATGTCTCATTTACTACAAATATCGAAAATATTAAATATCGATATATTGATATATCGAGAAGCTTAATGCCGATAAAGATTACCGATGTTTGATTTTCAATATATCGATATTTAAAAATAATCGATATATCGTTGCCATCCCTAAGTATTACCCCAAGTTTAAAAATGATGTGCTTAACATTTACTTTTTTTGTCTCAAAATAGCACCCAACAGCTATCTTTAAATATGTATCTCATGTCAATTTTACTTTAAAATATGCACTACTCAAAAGAATTATCGCATAAAAACACGTCAGTAAAATGGCGTTAAAATGACGTCACAATTTTGGTCTGATGACGTCTTATGACCAAAAATGACTAAAAAATGGCGTCATATTGACGTCAGCTTGCTGCTTAGGGTACCGTTTCTTTTTAGAAATATTTCTTTAGTTGACAGTCGACACGCCAAGGTACTTATTCAATGTAATTAAGTTAGTGATAAATTACCCTCTTAATGCAATAAATATCACTGCTAAATTGAAAGAAAATTTGGTACAAGATATTTAAAATATTAATAAAAGAAATTTTTACAAGTTTAACACCCAGTATCTTAAGAATGAAGAATTTACGGACCCATGGTTAGTTCTGGTTAGTTTTTTTGTATTTTTAATAGTAAAATTGGTAATTTTCTAGAAACCTGCAGCTACTCCGATTTTGACGAAATTTGGTATACGTGGGTTTTTGGGGCGCTGATCACGAATATGAAAGAATTTTTGGCGGAAACGTTTCGTTCTTGAGATATTCATCATCAGACTTGAAATTTAAAGTAATCCTATTTTTACAATATTCCCCCTTCTTTTGCACACAATTCTTGTTTTAAAGCTAAAGTGGCACACAATATTTGATTTTTACCTTTTAAAACCCCGTTTTTTACGTATTTTACATTATTTTTGTATTAAATTGCATAGCTATACTTTGAATTATTTTGATCCCAGTGTGCCATGAAGCCCCATGTGTATGTATGGTTGCCGCATAATCAAAGAAAAGCCACGCAATTTAATGCAAAAATAATGTAAAAACGTAAAAAACGGGGTTTTAAAAGGTGAAAATCGAATATTGTGTGACACTTTAGCCTTAAATAAAGAATTGTGTGCAAAAAGAAGGGGAATATAGTGAAAATAAGCTTAGTTCAAATTTGAACTTTAATAACGAATATCTTGAGAACGAAACGTTTCCGCCAAAAAATCTTTAAGATTCGTGATCAGTGCCCCAAAAACCGTATACCAAATTTCGTTAAAATCGGAGTTGCCGCAGGTTTCTAGAAAATTACCGTAGAATTTGTCCTTAAATTGTCCTAACAAAGTTCTGTTTCGATAATATTGAGCTCAACTTAATAAAAGCAAATTGAAAATTTAATTCATATTTATTAAATATAAACAGCGTTTCAAATATTAAAGAATAGTTAAATTTGTTGCAAGAATTGCAAATAATGTATGAAGTGTGAGAAGACGCAAAATTCCACCATTAAAATTAACAGATACCTTAATTCAATGAATTAAATATCAATCGTGTGAAAATTGTGGCGAATTATTAAAATATTAATATTATATACTCAATGAACATTTAATTGAAAGATTTATTCTGTCGCACTATTTTTTTGATATGCAAGGTGGCCATTTAAAAACAAAACGAAGCTAATTTAGGGTATTCCAGCAGGCGGATTCTGTAAGTCGATAGAGAAGAAATTTCCTTTTTTTTATCTTTGGACAAACCACGAAGGCTTAAAGCCTAAATACTAACGTACCGTGGGCGTCTTAAGCGAGGTAAGAGGGAGTTTGTTAACACGGGACTTAAATACTTGAAGATTTGGGGGAAGGGAAGACCTCCGCGGGCAGCAGGTTCCACAATCTAGAAACTCTAGGGATAAAAGAACGAACAAAGTGGGAAGTTCGGGGCCTGTCCAGTTGGACCGTATAGGGATGCATACGCGCGGAACCACGAGTTTCTCTGTTGGGAACCGTGAGTGGAGGAACTATACTGGACAATTCTTCAGAGCAGAAGCCATGAAAGTACCTATAAAAAAGCGATAAATCCCCCACAGCCCGACGATGGGCAAGAGAGTGAAGCCTTTCTGTAAGTGAAGGATCATTAATGAGACGAATAGCTCTTCTTTAAATAGAATCAAGAATGCTTAGGGTTGTGGGGGACGCCATGCCCCAGATATGGGAACAATATTCCAAGGGAGGTCGGATTTGGGACACATATAAAGTATATAAATTAGAAGCGGAAAAATCCTTTTTAGCTCGAAAGAGAAATCCAAGCTTTTTGAAGCTGCCGTGGCTATAGATTCCTTTCTATGCAAGGTTAATTATATGGCAATTTTAGAAAATTTCTTTTCTATTAAGTTACAGAATGCGGGTACAGGTCATTTAAGAAAAAAACGCTTGGACCCGTAAGTTGTCATATCAACGAACATAAAAACAGACACTTTAAACTTGACATTAGTAGTTAAGGTCAAGAGACCTTCAAAATAAGGTACTATTTGACCCCTCTTTCCATTTAACATTTTTGGGGTAAGTCTTACCCCTGCTAGAGGGTGGCAGTTTAGGGAGTAAAAGTAGCAAACAAATGATTTCCCCTAAAATCAAAAATTGACGGGTCCGAGCAAAATAAGCTCTGTTTTGTTTTCAAATGGCCACCCTGTGTATGTAACTAAATAATTTGTGCGGTTTAATAAAATTCTCTTCTCGTCTTTAAAAAAAATTATAAAAATGATTTAATAATAATAAATTTATTTTATAAACCTCGTATTATAAAAAGGAATAATTTTTAAAAGTTAAACCTGCCTTTGATTTAAAACAATAAAAATAATTAAGACCTAGTATGTTGTACTAAATCATTTGGTTCTACACATTAGCATTATATTTGCCTCGTTTTAAAACAATGTTTGTCATATTCTTGGGCTCTAATAAATATTATCCTTGCAACACACTTAAAGTGAGCAGTTATAAAAAAAAAACACGCAAATATTTATATAAAAATACACTTCCACTAGATAAAAGATATTTAAAAGTAATTTTTAGCAATAACGTGCACCTTATTTTAAAGACCATCATTTGATTTTCTTCTCAACGCCACTTTGTTTTTAAAAATCGGTCCAGCCGTTCCAGACTTAGAACCATTTGAAATATGGCTTAAATACCTAAGTCGCGTTAAGAAGAGAATCAAATGGCCTTTAAAATGAAGTTCTTTATGACCCCTTTTCAAATTGGAAAAAAATTGCTAGTGCTTCCTTGGTACTAGACAATGAGACTGAAATCATTTGTATGCCAAAAAGTGGTTTAAGTGACACTTTATTACCCAAATTTTGATATCTTTGGTGATTCTTAACCTACACACATAAAACACAAACACACAGAAAATTATGGCCAAATACAAACAATGACTTGAGTTATGATACCGTTTGATATGTTTGTTTTAGGTCATATGTCTGTTTATTTTTAGGTTATTAGAATTAAAATTATAGCTTAATATTATTAAACAAAATTATTTCTGACCTAAAAATAGATTAGTACCTGGTTTTCCATTATATGTCCATTATAGAATTTACGCTCTTTGTTTATTTGAAATAATTAATTATCTTTTAAGCTAAAAATATTTTACAAACTTTTTTTTCCAGTATTAGTCATTTAGTTAGGGATTCCTGGACCATTTTTTCAAGTTACTACCTATGGTTACTACTAACAAGCTAATTTCTCGTGAGTAGCTTCATTTTGACGAGATGCCCAAATTTTTTCCTTACAACAAGTTTCGTTGGTAGTAGCTTACAGGGGTAGCAGGAATTAACTGTATTGATTTGACAGATATTAAAAATTTATAACAAACAGGGATTCTCTCTGTTAATTTTTAAGATAATTATCTAAATAAACCGAAAAAAAGAGCCCTATGTCGTGAAAAATAACTGAATCGCTAACTGCAAAAGGGGACATGTCCATTTTTTACAAAATTGACGTTTATGTATTTTACTGGTCTTCAGAACTAAATACATCGTCTACAGCAGAAACAGGACTTATTGCACTAACAGGCCTAACGTTGTGTACTAAATAAATTTTTATTTACCGCAGAAAAGGGATATGTCCGGGAGATGCCTCCTTTCTGAGGTAAATTTCGGAAGCTCACTGTATGTAACTTTGAAATACACAATTTAAAATGAAAAAATATGTCGTGCTATGCTTATCATGAAGGAAAAGCAGGTAAATGAGTTAACAAAATGTCTTCTTTTTGAAGCATTACCGTGATCAAGGCGAAGTATAAAAAATTTAATATATTTTGTGATAATTATTGTGGAAAAAACAAACACACCACTATATGATCCGGGTCTTAATGAATTTGATTGAGCAAATACGAGTTGAACAAAATAGAAGTATATTTTCTAAAGAGCGGACATTCCTTTGCCTGTTGACCGCGATTTCAGTTTAGTAAAAAGCAGCTCAATAAACATGAGAGATTTTGCACTCTGTACACCTACACATAAATAAACCAACCACAAAAATTCGATGCCCATAAACAAAAAAAAACATGAATAAACCATTTTATAAGTTGTAAGAAACTCCTTTGGTTAAAAAAACATTTAATATAAAAATAATCTTTTTTAATTCCCCTTTACTGCAGAAAGGGGACATGTCCATCAATCAAAAATGACAGCTACGCCAAGCTAAAAAACTAAATTAATTTTTTTGGGTCGTTATAATATGTAAAATGTCAACAACAATGTAATGTAAAAAATTAAAAGCAAAATACAGTTTTAAAATAAGTTATACAGTTTTTGTGTCCCCTGAATATTTTTAAAAATGTAATATGTCGCCTTTCTGCAGTTAGCGATTCAACTACTAACCAGCTGATTTTTTTCTGTTGATTACGTAATATTTATATAGTTTAACACCCACATTGTCCTACACATTGCGTGGTATAGTTAGAACATTTTAAAAGCGCAAATTCGGTACTCTTTGAAAATAATACAAAAAACATAAAAAAGGTCACCTGCAATCGGACTATTTTATACAGAGGCGCCGCTATCCTTTACAGCGACGCGCCGATACACTATGGGATAGAAATCCATTATTTTGGCCAAAAAGCAACTTTGAAATTTTAATGGCTCATGCTGTGTATTTCAAAGTAGATACTCCAAACTACATGTACGCGAAATTATAAAAGGATATGACGACTTCTACTGGGGTAATAAGAAACTTGAAAATGTATTTTAAGTAAACATAAATATATAACATTTAATCTACTTAGTTTATTATTAGCCCTGTTTACTAAAAAAAGTAAAATAGTTTAAATAATAAGAGCTATTGTTGTGTTTCCAATGCAGTCTTGCGAAGTCTCGCTACTTTTGTCAAAGATTTTTTTACCTTTGTCTTTATCAGTCCTAAAAGATAAAAGCATTCTGATGAAAGATATGGATTCCACAGAATCTATCCAACAAAACAGTGTTTTTTTATTTATTTTATACGTTAAAAAATAAAAAAAGTTGGAAAGATGTATCTCTATTACGCTTCTAAGAATAATTTAAAATTAGATTTTTGTGGTGGTGATATAATATTCAAGGTATTCCATTTAAAAAATCATACCCATTCTCGTACCCTGTATATCATATGAGATAATTATCATCGGATTACTGATTAGAATACTACTGAATTAACCAAACAAGCTGACATTTTAGTTTATTTTGTACCATAAAAAAATAATGTTAAGGGGGTGTAAATTTATAATAACATATAATAAGTTTTAGGTTTCAAAAAGCATTTGTAATAATTTATAATATTTTTTCAGTAAAAAGCACCTTATTTTAAGTTAGATTGGTAAGTTTCAGAATTTTGACCAAAAAATTAATTTCTATCCCATAGTGCGATGACCAGCTGCATTAACCGGCATCATAAAAGAAATATAGCAAAGGCGGCCGCGAAGTCAAGCATGCCGATTTATTTGCTTTAAACTTTTTTGTGATTTTTTTCTTATTAAAGAGCACCGAATTTACATTTTTAAACTGTTCCTTCTATACGTCATCCTGGTTTTTTAATATTTATCAAATCCAAATATTTAATCTCTTCTACCCCTGTATACTACCACCAACAAAAATTGTTGTAAGGAAAAAGTTGTCTGTCTCATCAAAATAAAGCTGCTCATGAAAAATTAGCTTTTTGCAAGTAATGACTTGGAAAAATGGTCCAGAAATCCCCAACTAATTGTTTTTCTTTGAAATAATTTTCGAAGCTTATGCGTATAGGTTAATAATCACCCTGTTCACTAAAAAAACTCTATAAATATTGTTTGTTTTTTCATACTGATAATAAATAAATAAATAGTTATTTATATTTTTTTGTTTTAATTATTCACTAAAAACTTTTTACCAAAAAAAGTCACTAAATATCACTTTAAATCACCCCCACTGAAATGCACCAGTCACTACACTACATGGTTTCCTACGGGTGAACAGTCGCCGTCTCACTGGGCCACTTCTTCCCCTACTGAAAAAGAAAACGTTGCCGAAGAAGTCAAAGACTTTCCATCGAGAGTACCTTGACGGTATCTATAGGAAACCAAAACAAATGAAGACGATTCGAGTGGCGTTTGTTATGGTTCGGTGGTTGGTGGCAAGTGAAAGCGGAGAATTTGTTGCAGATTTTAGTCAGGGCGTTAATGATCATATGTTGACATCGTAAGAAAAATTACCGTATCTGCATTGTCTTGCGTTGAGTTAGTAAAAAGTACTGCAAATCTTAAATATCCTTAAAACTGCTCAAGCTACATTTACCAAATTTGTTATCTAAA
The DNA here is from genome assembly GCA_014170235.1 of Listronotus bonariensis. Taxonomy (NCBI): domain Eukaryota; kingdom Metazoa; phylum Arthropoda; class Insecta; order Coleoptera; family Curculionidae; genus Listronotus; species Listronotus bonariensis. Next base: position 152,237 of record JACEGR010000766.1, read on the forward strand.
AATTTTTAGGCATAAAGAATTGAATAGTAATATCGGCATCGCTGCCAGATTTTCCTGTTTTGTGCTACATCTCTTTTTTTTTAATGAAATACCCCATTTATTTTCGTTGCAATAAATTAAGCAGGCCAAATTTAATAAGTCCATAAATTTTTAAACTTCCATTTTTACTAGCTGCTTAAGATATGACAATACATTTTAGGTAAAAAATCAGATATGCTCAAATATCTCTCTATTAATGATCCTTTACTTACTCAAAGACTTCCTTCTCTTGCCCATCATCGAGTTGTGGAAGATCTATCGCTCTTCTATAGATATTTTTACGGCTTCTGCTCCGACGAATTATCCAGTATAGTCCCTCCTCTTGCAGCTCCCAACAGATAAACTCGTGGTGCCGCGCGTATGCCTCCTATACAGTTCAATTGGACAGGCCCCGTCGTTCGTTCTTTTATCCCTAGAGTTTCTAGACTGTGGAACCTACTGCCAGCGGAGGTCTTTCCTTCCCCCAAATCTTCAAGTTTTTAAGTCCCGTGTTAACAAACTTCCTCTTACCCTGCTTAAGACACCCACGGTACGTTAGTATTTAGGCTTTCAGCCTTCGTGGATTGTCCAAAGATAAAAAAGACCGCTTAGGCTGCGTTTACAAATTTAACATTAAAAGGTTTCTGAGCAAGTCACTGATCTCGATGGATTGCCAATGTTATAACCTGCGCGAAACAAAAGTTACATTTCATGTGCGAAAAAACCGATTTGTGCGCAAGCCAGTTAAGGGTAAACGCACCCAGCCACAAACAAACTATCCGCATCATAGGAAATAATTTGTTGACGGCGTCCTGGTTTTCTTTTCGAAGTACGGTAGCTAATGAGCGTTACGGTCAAACCGCGGACGAAGGGTACGGGGTGCCGGTGTTTGTATTTTGCCACGGCTTTTAAGTGCGCATGTTCATCCACCCACTGCGCGAGGTCGTAAAAATCCGCTTCTTGCCACTGCATCTGCGCTGATCTAAATGTAGGTTATCTATGGGGCAAGTAGAATTGATCAGTGACACTGTCATTGTTGCCAGATTTTTCAGTTTTGCGCGACATTTAATATTTTTGGTATTTTACATGGAATGGCCTATTTATTTTACTTGTTTTAAAAGGAGCGTGCCAACTTTAGTAAAATTACAAAATTTTAAAATTCAATCTGAACCAGTTACCAAGATATGACAGCACCTCAATTTTATTAAAATTTGGCAACAATGCTGATATTACTTATCATTTAGGTATGCTGATGTCACTATTTAATTCCACATGTCCAAAATATCTTGGATACCATATTTAAAAATAAATGTAGCCTTGTTGGGTTTTTAAATATTTTAAAGTTGCGTTACTTTTTACTAACCCCCATATAACATTTTTTGCCGGCGTTGTACATTTAATTTACTGGCATTGCCAACACTCTTTAATGGCAAGGCATTGGCAAAAAGGTATCAAAAAGACACGAAAGTGGGCAATTAGCCGTTATTAGGCCACGTGTTGCAGATAAAGTGATGGCATCCGTCATTAATAAGTTATTGGCAAAAAATACGTTTCAGATGATGGCATCCATCATTAACAAGTTAGTGGCAAAAAGATAACAAAAAGACACGAAAGTGGGCAAATGCAGATATTTGTCGCATTTACTTTTTTTAAAAGCTAAAATGATGCGATATTTTATTTGAAAATTAAAATAGGAAAAAACTCCTTACTGCATGCAATTTCCTTGCAATGCAAAGTACCATCTCTCGGAACACTGTCCAACTTGGAGATGCAGATTTTTACACTAGCCGAAGATATTTCTTTCAAAGCTAAGTGAGATCACCTACACACCACAGACCGCTCTCGAATTATTTTTGTCTAATGGGTACGGTTTAGACGATAAAAAGCGAAGATATTGCAGAAACGTAGTAGTTTATTGTCCATTACGCCATCTATCGGTATGTCAAAAAACTATTAAATATATATAATATTTTTTATTAACACGTCTTTAAAACTTTTAATAAAGTTTTAAACAAAATGTTTACAGCTCCTAACAGTCTACTTGAATATCTTGCCTTCTCGACTAGCCATCACCAATTAATCACACACACTTATTAGGTAATGAATACATTTAATTATGTCTATTAAAAAACTCTTTTCTTTAAAAAAGAAACTAAAAAGCTAGAAAACCACGTAGAAAACAAATGCACAAAGCGGTCACCTTCGGTCGAAATTAACGTAGCTAATTTTACCATCATTTTATTTTTATTTGCTCCAAAATACATAATAAGCATTTTGTTTGACCTAATTTTTACAACAAAAACGCGTGCTTTATTTAATCGGGATTGGTATGCCGCCATTTTTGTATGCTTGCCGGCAATTCGCCTGCATGTAAAATTTATTGGCAATTAAGTGTTTATTTAGGGTTGACTTTTAATGCGTATAAGAAGTTGGCATAATATTGCCACCAATTGCCAATGCTTTACCATCAATGCCAATATGAAAATGTACATTGCCGGCAAATAGTGTTTGCTGGGCCAGTACGAGTTTAAAAGGCGCCGTCCTAAAAAGAACCCTAAATATACGACTAAATTTTAAACGATGATTTACATTCAAAATCCAAGATTTTATGAAAGAAAACAAGTTTTAATGTATGTAAAGAGTTCTTTAAAAGCACACAATCAATGTAAATTATTTCTAAATTGATGAAGGGCAATCGACTTAAGGCCCTTTTACCAAATATCATATTGATATATCTAATATTTTATGAATTATGGCTTGTCTTATAAATTCGTTAATACCCGGTATAAGAATAAAGCATATTGCTGACATAAGGTCTTGGACTATAAGAAATCTCACCATTCTACCGCAAATAAAGAATGGCACAAAGGATTGCTCTAATTGACACTGTAGTATTTGTAAGACTTGGTAGTTAATGCGTTTGTAACGACTGTTTTTAAATACTATCACTAATCCTTTTAGGACGTTCAATTTTACTAAACAATTTTAAATGTTAATTAAATATTCTAAAATTGTCCTTAAGTAATCTGTTTTATCCATATGTTTAATCATTTTACATTTGTATTTAAAACCCAAAATTATTTTCGGTGCTTCTAACTTAGATATTAAAACAAAAACAGAATTAAAAATTGCAGTTCGGACATGCCTAAATCAAATTTTTTTAATTTAATGGTGGATTTTATAAACAAAATGATGGCCTACCTATGGGCTCTCCAATTTCTCCTTTATTGTCGGAAATTTTTATGGCTCATTTTGAAAAAGTTTTATTTAACTCTAATAATCAACTAATTAAACACATTTTCTATTGGAAAAGATATGTAGACGATGTTTTTGCATTTGGAATAGTACAGAGAGAAATTTAGATAAGTTTTTAAATTTTCTAAACTCAATAAATAGCAACATTCAGTTCACTATGGAAAAGGAAATGAAAATGAGATACATTTTTGGATATAAACATTAAAAATACTGACAACCACATTGAATTCGATATTTACAGAAAACCAACGACGACAGACACGGTAATAAATTACGCATCGAACCAATCATGGAAAACAAAATTATCTTCTTTTAATAATTTAATTCACAGACTTGTCACTTTCCCATTAAGTCAATCAAATTTTAACAAAGAACTCTGCATTATTAAACAAATAGCAAGAAACGACGGATATAAAGACTCACTTATTGATAAATTGTTAACAAAGAAAAAACAAAAGTTAATTACTAAAGAGTTTTATAGTATTACAAAACCTAAAAACAATAATTTTAAGTTTATCAATTATATACCAAACATCAGCAATAATGTATCCAATAGGCTAGATAAGTTAGGCTGTAAAACTGTGACGGTAAATAAGAGTAACCTAGGTAGATTATTAGTTAACAATAAAGACAAAACAGAAAAATTAGATATGTCAGGGGTTTATAAAGTTAATTGCGCAGACTGTAATGCGGAATATATTGGTCAAGTGGAAGGAGTATAAAAAACAGAATAAAAGAACACAAAACATCAATTTTAAATGGTTTAAAAAACACAGGCATTTCAACGCATTGTATAGAACAAAACCACTTTATAGATCTTAATAATGTTAAACTACTCCATAGAGAAAACTACGGTAAAAATTAAATTTATATGAACAACTAGAAATTAAAAAATCACTTATAGACAATACAACTCTTTCTACCGATGATCAAATCAATTTCGCAGATATGCCAATTATAAATAAATTTATTACCACATCTGGGCGGCATAATAAAACCCCTAATAATATTTTATAGACCTTTTTGGGAAAAACGTGTTAAATGGTTCTGTTTGTAAATATTTCTCTTTTTAAATTTAGTATACGAAGTACTCTTGATGAAGCCCTAGAAAGGCAGAAACAATTGTAGAGTAATGCTCTAATAATTATTGAAACATTAAAAAGCAATTTTTTCTATTTAGTATTAATAAACAAAATTATTTTGCTTCTAGACTTAAATATTGCATTATAATTTTAACCGAAATAGGTGACGTACCAAAAAGTAGTAAGAGGCATGGCGCCGGCTTGGGGGACTTGCCCCTCTCGGGATTTAGGTAATTGAAGGGTGTCCGGTTCAAGATACTGATCTCGATGGATTGCCAATGTTATATCCTGCGCAAAACAAAAGTTACATTTCATGGGCGAAAAACCGGTTTGTACGCAAGCCAGTTGAGGGTAAACTCACCCGGACCCAAACAAACTATTCGCATTATAGGAAAGAATTTGTTGACCGCGTCCTGGTTTTCTGTTCGAAGTCCGGTAGCTAATGAGCGTCACGGTCAGACCGCGGATGGAGGGTACCGGGTGCCGGTGTTTGTATCATTATTGCCACGGCTTTTAAGTGCGCATGTTCGTCCATCCACTGCGCGCGGTCTTAAAAATCCGAAAAATGCCTCTTGCCACTGTGGATCTAAATGTAGGTTATCTATGGTTCAAACAGGCTAAGTGCCAAATTTAAAGAACAGAGATATTTAAGAAAAACGAAATTTTGAGGGGTTATTACCAAAAGGATAAATGATATATATAGTTTTAATTTAACTTTTGGTTAAAACAAAGTTTATTAATGCAAGTTTAGCCTTGTTTCAAAATGGTATGCAAAAAATGTGGTATGTAAAAAAAAATAAAAAATTAGCAAATAAGGAACATGCCAAGTGCCACAATAAAAAAGTATTTTAAGAAAAAAACCGTTTAATTTCAAACTTATTTATTAAAATAAACTTGTACTAAAAATTAAAATACTAAAATTTCCTTTAAATTATGTAAAAAAACATAAAATAATGTTGTTTAGCTGCCATTATAAATAAAACAGATCAAAAAATTGCTCTTATGTTAGTTAAATACCAATGTTAATAAAATGGTTTTAAAAGTATGATTATGCGTTGAAGGTTTGCCTTCAAAAATCCAATATTTATTTGCCTGCAACAAAAATGCATGCTTTATTCAATCAGGATTGGTATGCCGTCATTTTTGTATGCTTGCCGGCAATTCGCCTGCATGTAAAATTTATTGGCAATTAAGTGTTTATTTAGGGTTGACTTTTTAATACATATTAAATGTTGGCATAATAATGCCACCAATTGCCAATGCTTTACCATCAATGTCAATATGAAAACTGTATATTGCCGGCAAAAAGTGTTTGCTGCGTATTGAGTCTACAAATAAATTTGGTAAATCTAATCAAAATCGGATAAGAAATATCAAAGATAATAAGAAAAACGCGATTTTTTTAATAAAGTTTATTACCCCGTATCTGGGAAACAAAGCATTTTCAAACCCATATTTATATGTACTTTTATTTATATTATATGATGTTTAATCTGTCCTTAATTTTTTTAACAACATTCTGTTACACCTAGTATGTGGCGAAAAGACCAACATGGCTTAAATGCTTTTGAATCTGGGGGACAACCATGTCGCAGTCTAGGTGGGGTAAATCCCCATAGCCCATCCAGCCTGCTTAATTCCTCCCCTTTTGAGACTCAACTTGCTAGACCATTGTAAACCAAATTCGTGAAAACACATAAACTAACTTAATTAACAACTTACTTTAATTAAGTTATTTTACAGATTAAAAATGTCTTGTAATGCAGCTAATTTAGTGCATTACTAAGCAGTGAAAGTTCTTTAATTTGTTAAACACTCTATTCTGATTATTTGTATTCGCTCTTAATTTTTTTTGGCTTTCACTTTTACTTTACATGCCACACTTTTTGCAGTTTTGAATCGATGCGGTTTTGAGATTCAGAAATTACTCAAGCAGTAAAGTTTGGTTTTGATAGTAATAATAATATGGTCCGAATATTGGTCAAGTGCAAATAATACCAGGATGGTACTGGTAACACGGAACCATTGTGAAATGTTTTAAAATTGATTGACGAAAAATATTTTGCAATTATTATAATGAGCAATTATAGGTTTTGAAATTGTTTCCAAAAGGTATTATCCTAAAAATATATTTCAATATACCGGGTACCCACAAGATCACGTCGAAAAGACGTCACTTTAACGACGACAAAAACACGTCATTAAAATGACGTTAGAATGACGTCATAAGTTTGGTTTGATGACGTCCTATGACCAAAAATGACTTAAAAATGACGTCATAATGACGTCAGCTTGCTGTTTGGGTTGTTTTTACAATATATGTAGTTTATTTATGTTTTTATGGCAATTACAATGAATTGCGACGTGCTCCATTCAATATCAAAATGATCATTCTCCTACATGTTTGATGTACTTTTTTAAAAGAAAGTAAAGTGTCGTAGTGTTTTACATCGTTGGATTCGCTTTGAAATACTGCATTTTGAAATATCATGAAAGTAATATAGTCCTATTTTGGTTTTTGAGCTAGAGTTAAAAAACTAAAAAAATATATGTTTAGAGGCCTCTATTAAAAAAATTTAAAAAGATAAAATTGATTTTGTATTTTTCTCAAAGTAAGTAAAGTATAAGGAGTGATTTTAGAATGATTATGGCACTCTGGATAAAAAATAAAATTTGACTAAAATTTGTTTTAAAAATATTGTAATTCGACTAATAATACGATATACAGGGGGCCCCATTTAAAAATTAGAAGTTCCAGTCATTTCCGGTAAAACCGGAAGTCCTAAAAGCCTATCATATACACCTTAAAATGACTTCTTATTAGTCTAACAATCCTACCAAGTTTAGTCAGTATCGATGAAGAAATAAAAAAATGGCAGCCGAAAAGTGGGCATATATCATGGGCACCCGTTATTGCTCAAAAGTAGGCTTTAAATGAGATTGGCCTATGAAATTAGTTAAATGAAATCATAAATATAATAATCTTATGGATACTACCATTTATCGAGGAATTTATTTTTATGAAATTTTGCGTATATCCTCACTCTAACTGATCGGGCCGACTGCTCGTCAGCGACTGCTATCAATTTCTGATGGTAATCCTATTAGCAAAGCGACATCGTACTACTTTCGCCATCTGTTGGTCAGGGTAGATATTACAAATTTTTAGAGTACGCTGAAATCTCACTTGTGGGGTTTTATGGATTGGTATTCTTTGGTGGAACTTCTACTTGCCCAGAGAAAACTATATGAACTTTACATGGTCATCCTCCTCATATCCCTGACTTATTGCCCTGCGATTTTCTTTTTTTTTTTTGTGCTGCTAGTGAAAAACTAAACGGATAATAATTTCAAGATATTGCACAGTTTTTGATCTAATCCTAATTAGGGTAACAAAGACAAACACATAAAAAAATAATAAAAAAGGCCTTACTTACGTCCAATTTCGTCAAAAAATCTTAATTTTGGTGGAGCATAATACAGTTTCTTCTTGGAGTTCTTTGGAGTTTCCTCTGAAATTTAAAGAAACAATATTTTTAATAACTTTAAAAAATAGGCCGCGCTTGTTGCTGCTCCAGTGGGGTCGATAATGTCGATCACCAAAGTTAAACATCGTGGAGCGCGGCCATAACTTGAATGTGTGACCGCCGGATTGAGCGACACAACACGGTGTTGTGCTCGGGGGTCAGAGGACAGATCGAGCAGCAACCATCCAAGTTATGGAATGAATGGCGTGTGAATGAGAAGGAGTAGGGTCAAGGCACAATAAGCCCATAGGCTGCAGCGCACCACTCAAGGGGCAGTGAAAGAAAAGATCTATAAAAAGGGTTGTTGTCTATTTGCTGGTAATATATGGATTTTGGCAGTTTTAAAGTATTTTGCCCTAATCCTTTTTTCAGGGTTTGAAAGTTTACTTGCATAACATTATTTCTGCTACAATGTTTCTTGCATGAGAATTTACTTAAAATTTCTCCAAATAATAATTTTTAACTGTTTCTTTTGACAATTATGTTTGCGAAATTGCCGAAATGCGAACTTTTTCAAAATAAACTTAAGGCTCGTTTACATGTAACAAAAATGTTGCGACTTTATTGCCATGACACTATAAGTCGCTACATTTTAAAATATGTAAACTTAAAAGTCATGTTGTCGTGACGGCAATTCGACATCGTGGCATTAGTGTCACGATATCAAAATTATGTTAGAGGAAAGTGACTAAATATGGAATACCATTTTGTTTTTTACACATAACTTGCATAAACATTATAAATTAAAAAACTTTTTATAGTTATTATTAACAATCATATAGTTGTCTATTTATTTTGTAAAAATTTTAAGTTACATTGATTAATTTTAATAACGATTTTATTTTTAAACTAAAAATGAATGATAATAGGTACCCAGATATGGAATACTATAAACACCATTAAAAGTTAAACTTATTTAACAAGAAACACTTTGGAAACTTTGGTATAACATAGAAAGCAACAAAAATAATTTGAAAAAATACAGATCCAGGCGTCAGTGACTCTGGATTCAGGGCAATTATTGTGCCCAGAGCCCACACCAACGCTGTGGGTGTCTTAAGCGAGGTTGGCACAGGACTTAAATACGAGGGGAAAGAAATACCTCCGCGGGCAGCAGATTCCACTATTAAAATACACTTGGGATAAAATAACGAACAAAGTGGGCCTGTCCAGTTGGACCATATAGGATGCATACGTGCAGCACTACGAGTTTCTCTATTGGAAATCGCCGTAAGTGAAGGAATTATACGGGACAATTTCTCAAATCAGAAGCCATAGAAGTACCTATAAAAAAGCGATAAATCCCCCACAGGCCGACAATGAGCGAGAGAAAGAAGCCTCTCTGTAAGCGAAGGTTCATTTATGAGACGAACAGCCCTTTTTGACTTGATTCTTGTCTTCTGATTCTTTCTTTCATTCTTGCTCTATCAAAAGCTTTTTAATGATCAAAAAACAAGTATGAAATAGTTCATATTGGGGTTCTACGATCTGTCCATATTTGGATTTTCCAAAGACTTTAAATTAATTTTTTATTTTTTTATTTATAAAAATAATAAAATCAAATACCTTTAAAACCTACAACAGAATATCTAAACTATCTATAAAAGTTATAAAAACAGTATTTTGTGCATTTTTGTACAAAAACACGTATTTTTAAAATACCATTAAAAGTTATGAGAAAGCGATGAAACAAAACGTTACTACAGCGACGAAAGGGTTTTCACTACTGGCATGTTACCTTTTTACTAGAGAATGAGCATTAAAAATAGTATATTACATTACAAGTGTGGAAAATGACTAATTTCACACGATTGGGAATATTGTAGCACGAGGCGTTAGCCGAGTGCGACAAACCCACCAATTTTCTGCAATTTTAAGAGTTAGTTAAAAATTATTGATACTTACATATTTTAGACACTCTTCTTAATAAAACGTAAGTGGCGCATATCCAAAATATTCCGTTTTCAAAAAATATCAGTAAACAAACTTACGGGACCGGCGAGTGAAAAGGGGTGCTGGGTGGGATAAAATTGGTAAAACGAGTTAATGAAACTGAACATCACATGTAAAATTAAGTAAAAATTACATTTTTTTTTCATATTTTGAGAAAAATATTAAAAATATGAAAACTGTAAAAAAATTGAAAATTGTAAATGCATAACCTAAAGTCCTAAAAGTAAGAAAATACGACAACTAAACGTCCGTTATACCATGCAAAAATATGGAAAGCATTTGGCAACGCCGGAAGGGTCTGATTCTATTTATGAATGGATAAAAGAAAGTGGATATTCATAAAGTGTGTATTAGCCTCAGGTTTAATTAAGGAATTAAAAAAAAGTTTTAACTAGTTGTTTGAGTACACGAAGACAGAGAGAAAAGAATTTGATCTATAGGAGTTTTTTCTCTGGCGCTTTAGGTCGAACGGTCAAGCGGCAAGGCTGCCTCTATTAAGTGCGTGCTCAAAGGTAGGACGGGTGAATTTTTAATTTGATCTACTTACCTGACAACACTGTGCCACTGAGCGAGCAGTCAGTTAAAGTTGTTTTTGTGGTTATGTCTATTTTTGTTTATGTTTTTATTGTTTCGGAAATTTTATTATTACTCTTTTAATATTAGAAGAAAGCTTATACTGTGTAGTAACTTAACGTTAATAAGATGATTTTTGCTAATTTGGGTTCTACTGTTTAAGGTAAGTAAAAGTTTTTTTACTGTCACTACAATAAATATGTCACTTGCAAAACCAATAGCAGTTTTTAAAATGACATTATAATATATATCACACGAGTGTTGTAAAGTACTTTGCAACACTAGTGCTGTAAAGTACTTTGCAACACTAGTGTGATATAACGCATTTTTCATGCATGAAACCAGTGTGCTATTTGCTATTTTCACAAGTGGTAGTAGAAAAAAGATACAAACCCCTCTAATTGCGTGTGCGAGTTTCCATTTAGAGAAATGCCGGTATTCCATATTAGGGATACCATTCCATATTGGTCACTCACCTCTATTATTTTTGTGACATTTTACATTAATTCCACATAAAATACCTTGTGACATTAATTACATAAAAACATCCAGTAAAAAAGTGTTTTTGTCCTGAATAAAGTTTCAGTTCCGCTACCGTAAAGCCAACAGAAAATATGTTTTTAAAATTTTTGTGCCTATGTTTGATCTAAATTTTACAACAAAATTTTCTTTGTGCAAAATAACTTAGTCAAATTTAAAATGCCCAATAATAGCTTAGTTTAAAGATTAGTAATATCGTCATTATTTTCTTAAAGTAATGCCTTTACTACTATTTTCATCAAATTAGTACCTAAATTACATTTGTAATAATAATAATTTAACGTTAAAAGTGAAAACGATATAATTGTGGCTTTCGATAATAAATGCATGTAACATTTGTACTTTACGAATCCATTGTTTAAAAAAATAGCAAAATTTCATAAAAAGTAAGAGTAAGCAGACGATATGGTCGATGAACACAATAAGACATTTTTTTGTTACATTTTGTCACTTTTTAGGTAAATTCGCCTTGTTTTTCATAATATTACTTGTAAAAAATTTAAGTGATGTTACATGTATGATCATTCAGAGTAGATCTACACATTGTTTTATACATAATTTTATTGAAATATTTGTACAATGCTGACCCGGTGAACGGTTTTTACCTTAAAGTTACGTATCACATTGTTTACTAAAAACAATACATTTTTTATGGAGTATCAACAAAAGCACACTAACAAAACTACCTAACTGATGTTGTATGTCTTGATTTTGCAAAAAGGCTTAAGAGTACGTGTACATATTGTTATCACTGAATCCGATTCAACCGATCGGATAAAACTTAGGAACGTGTTCTGATTGGTAAGTTTTGAACGAAACATTTGAAATCCACCAATTTGAACACGTTTCTAAGTTTTATTCTATCGTTTAAATCCGATTCAGTATAAATATGTACAAGGTGTCCCATATTTGGTTTGTCCCTTATGTGAAACTTGAAACCATAAGAGATATTAAAAATCTGATACCCCATCCTCGAGCTCTTTTTGGAGAAAACATTTATGGTAAAAACAGATCATCGCTATCACGAAGCGTTTCAGAGATACAGGGTGATTCTCGATTTTTTCACTTTTTGAAAAGGCCCTGTAGCTTTGTTGTTATTACAGATACGAGAAAACTAATTGCACATTATAGAGACACTTTTTTCCGTAGAATCCAGTGGCGTAGCCCAAAATGTTTTTTTGACATATGACCCAAACATGTTTTTTTTATTAGGGGCGTCCATAAATTACGTGAGACATTTTAGGGGGGAGGGGTCGAGCAAAAATCTTGCCAAATCTCACGAGGGGGGAAGGGGGTCTGTAGAAAATCTCACGTAATTTTTGTGTAGGTAGAAAGAAAACACAAAATAAATTTTGGGACAGGCCTCCCCCTAGCAAAAGTTATGTATGTATTGTTGCTTTTTGGATGGAGGACCTTTTTTTCTTGCTCTTCTATATTTTTTGAAAATAAAATCAATTTCGGTTCAAGAAATTGAGATTTTTGTATTCCCATCATAAATCTCACGTGAGATTAGGATGGGGGGAGTTAAAGAAAAATCTCACCTAATCTCACCAAGGGGAGGGTCCAAAATATGGAAAAAACATCTCACACGTAATTTATGGACGCCCGCCTTAGGGACACCCTATAAATGATTAGGTAATTAAATTGCTTGTTTTTTTCTGATTAAAATAATATATCATGGTTCATCAAACCTGCCATCCCTCAACTCAGGAGACATTTCCGTAGAAAAAAACATTTTTTTCTACGGAAATGTCTCCGAGCTAAGGGATGACAGATTCCTTTTAAAACAAAATAAAAAACAATTTAAAAAACAGATAGAAGCCGCAATGCGTCTTTAAAATCATAATTTTTCCAATATTTGACGTAAAAAATTTATTAAACCACCTACTATGATATATTATTTTAATCAGAAAACAACAAGCAATTTAATTACCTAATCATTTATAGGGTGTCCCTAATAAAATATAACATGTTTGGATCATATGTCAAAAATGACAGCTCAAAAATTTTTTTGGCTACGCCACTGGATTCTACGGAAAAAGGTGTCTTTATAATGTGCAATTAGTTTTCTCGTATCTGTAATAACAACAAAGCTACAGGGCCTTTTCAAAAAGTGAAAAATCGAGAATCACCCTGTATTCTGAAACGCTTCGCGATAGCGATGATCTGTTTTTACCATAAATGTTTTCTCCAAAAAGAGCTCGAGGATGGGGTATCAGATTTTTAATATCTCTTATGGTTTCCAAGTTTCCCATAAGGACAACCAAAATGGGACACCCTGTACACGTACTCATTTGTTTTGAAAGATATACTTCTGCTAATTCTGTCTAAGTTGAGATATTTTTAATGCCGAAAGGTTTATTAATATGTTCTGCAAGGTTAGTATACGGGGTATTTTAAAAATCGATCACAAACCTTAAGGCCGTAATTCTCATTTCTACATAACTATCTTAAGACCAAAACGTTTCTGACTAAAATTTTTTTCACATTTGTGATCAGCACCCCAAAAAACACCGTATATTAATTTTCATCAAAATCGGGCTTGCGGACACTTTCGAGACAATTACCTTTTTTTTGCTTATACAAAATCATGTAGAAATCGAATGAAGCTAAATCTGGCAAATATTATTGCATGAGAAATCAGCTCTAAGTTGAACTAATGTTTGACAGTTAGCGATTTTGATAAGGTGCTTAGTTCTGGTCAACAAAATCCACTTTTTAATAAATCGAGACATCTTTTTTGTTTTGTTTTTTTTTTGATATTTAAAAACGGTTTTACGAAATTTCTGGATTTTTTTAAAGTTGCCGATATTTTATGTAAGGGAACGTAGAATAATTAAAGTGCTTATGTATGGAGATAAATTTGCCCAAAACGTTGTGAAAATAAATTTAAGTAAAAACAATAAAAGTGTTTTTTTATGTTACATCATTGCTGAATATTTACCACATAAAATAAAATAATAAATTTAAAACTGTAAAAGTTTTGAATGAAATTGCATAAAAAAAATGTGGTTAGAAAAATTTTAAACGAAAAATTGGCAAGAATAAAAAGAAACTTTAACGAAACAGATTGCCTGTAACTATTTTTTTAGTTTGTAACTTTTTTTAATAAAATTTAATTTATATTAACACCCCCAGTGTTTTTTTTTACTTTTACTTATAAACCATTATACCCCAATTTTATGGGCTTGAAAAGACATAATAATTCTATTCTCAGGACTTTGTTAATTTCGTTTCCATATTTTACAAATTCGGCAAAAGGAAAATTAAAGGTTATAATAACCTATTATTTTGGGCCCAAAAGGGTCGGAAATCCATCGAAGAAAACTAAAGGGCTATGTAATTAAGGGCTTTAAAATAAACATTAAAGTAAATAAAATTTCAAAATATGTTATTTTGTGCTAGAAAGTTCAAAAGTGATCTTGATTTTGCAAATAATTGCACTGTTTTATTTTTATTTATTTCATTTGTAAAATTTTACCCATTAACCCTTTTATATATGTAATTCGCCATTTTGTATCGGTGGCCATCTTGGATTTACAATCATATAGAATGCATTATGTTGTATTCTCATTAAGATTAGCAGTGTATACCAAATATCAAATCGATCTGACTTTATAGTCTAAGATTCGGCGTTAAGAAAATAAACCCTCATCTGTTAATTAAATGAAATAATATTTTCTAGGGATATTTTAATGTAGTGAATGCAGGTGAACAACATCTGACAACATAGGTCTGCTACAATTAATAATAAATAATTAATTAATAGTTAATTTATTTATAATTGTTACCTTAACATGTTAATTGCATAAACCAATGATCAGCGGAGAAATAGCTTAGTTGGTTAGGTAGCAGCCCGATTTTATTTAATTAAATATGGTAAACCTAATTTTGCTGATAGACAAGGGAATAAAAATATTTAAAAAATGTTACCCAGTGCGAGATACGAACCCAGAGTGTCGACAAGGCATGCACTGCTAAATGCTGCTACCTAACCAACTAGGCTATTTCACCGCTGATCATTGGTTTATGCAATTAACATGTAAAGGTAACAATTGTAAATAAATTAACTATTAATTAATTAATTAATTATTATTAATTGTAGCAGACCTATATTGGCAGATGTTGTTCACTTGCATTCACTACATTAAAATCTGCCTAGAAAATATTATTTAATTTAATTAACAGATGAGGGTATAATTTCTTAATGCCGGATCTTAGACTATTAGAAAGGAGGTAAAATTCCAAATACCTTTGACTCAAATAAAGAAATAAACCAGGCAAGCTAAATTAAACTGTTTAAAAATGGCCGAAAGGCAAATTTTTTATTTTAAATGGAACACCATGTATATTTTTTTACAAAAGCAACCCATATAACATTTTTTGCCGGCGTTGTACATTTAATTTACTGGCATTGCCAACACTCTTTAATGGCAAGGCATTGGCAAAAAGGTATCAAAAAGACGCGAAAGTGGGCAATTGGCCGTTATTAGGCCACGTGTTGCAGATAAAGTGATGGCATCCGTCATTAATAAGTTATTGGCAAAAAATGCGTTTAAGATGATGGCATCCATCATTAATAAGTTATTGGCAAAAAGATAACAAAAAGACACGAAAGTGGGCAAATGCAGATACTCCCAAGCAGCAAGCTGACGTCTTATTGACGAAAATTGTCGCATATACTTTTTTTAAAAGCTAAAATGATGCGATATTTTATTTGAAAATTAAAATAGGAAAAACTCCTTACTGCATGCAATTTCCTTGCAATGCAAAGTACCATCTCTCGGAACACTGTCCAACTTGGAGATGCAGATTTTTACACTAGCCGAAGATATTTCTTTCAAAGCTAAGTGAGATCACCTACCGCAGACCGCTCTCGAATTATTTTTGTCTAATGGGTACGGTTTAGACGATAAAAAGCGAAGATATTGCAGAAACGTAGTAGTTTATTGTCCATTACGCCATCTATCGGTATGTCAAAAACTATTAAATATATATAATATTTTTTATTAACACGTCTTTAAAACTTTTAATAAAGTTTTAAACAAAATGTTTACAGCTCCTAACAGTCTACTTGAATATCTTGCCTTCTCGACTAGCCATCACCAATTAATCACACAACACACACTTATTAGGTAATGAATACATTTAATTATGTCTATTAAAAACTCTTTTCTTTAAAAAAGAAACTAAAAAGCTAGAAAACCACGTAGAAAACAAATGCACAAAGCGGTCACCTCTCGGTCGAAATTAACGTAGCTAATTTTACCATCATTTTATTTTTATTCGCTCCAAAATACATAATAAACATTTTGTTTGACCTAATTTTTATTTGCATGATTTTTAACAATAAAATGTTATGAAAAGGCCATTTCCTTTAAATTATGTAAAAAAACATAAAATAATGTTGTTTAGCTGCCATTATAAATAAAACAGATCAAAAAATTGCTTTAATGTTAGTTAAATACCAATGTTAATAATATGGTTTAAAAAGTATGAATATGCGTTGAAGGTTTGCCTTCAAAAATCCAATATTTATTTGCCTGCAACAAAAACGCGTGCTTTATTTAATCAGGATTATTATGCCGCCATTTTTGTATGCTTGCCAGCAATTCGCCTGCATGTAAAATTTATTGGCAATTAAGTGTTTATTTAGGGTTGACTTTTTAATGCGTATAAGATGTTGGCATAATATTGCCACCAATTGCCAATGCTTTACCCTCAATGCCAATATGAAAAATGTACATTGCCGGCAAATAGTGTTTGCTGGGAAAATTCAATCTTTTTCTTTCAAAAACATTTTACATATGCTATGAATATTTCCAGAAATAATAAAAATAATTAAAATTTGCTACATAGAAGGTTCCAGAAAAAAAATGCGCCAAAAAAACTAGACGCCTTTTACAAAATAATATTTGTAGTAGGGGTGAGTACTTTTTAAAAACTTTTGATAAAATATTGAGAAAAACCTGTTGCTTTGTTGGCGTATTTTTTCTGTTACCTTGTATTCAGCAAATTTTCGTTGTCAAATAACGCTCTTACATGCCATGCAGTCAATTTTTAAAAAAATAATAAATCCACTATTTTTAAAAATAACTATAGTTTATGTTACACTTTTTAAAGAAAAAGGATTGCATTTGAAGATTGTAAAAAAATTACATGGTGTTTCATTTAAAATAACAAAGTGGCCCTATATCGAAAAATCGGTAACTGGACATGTCCCTTTTTAAACTTATCATTTGCTGTAGCGACTCACATTATTATTGGGATTGAGTTCAAAAACGAGAATTTAATATTCTCAAAATTTTAGCACTCACATTTTCTGGGTATTAAAAAATAATGGTAGGGGAGCCCACGATGCTAAATGGGGATTTACTCGAGCGTCATAGAAACCTATTGGGTTGCAAAGCTTAGATGATAAGAAGAAAAAAATATTTTATACAGGGTGTTCATTTAAAAACTTTTCACTCAGATTATCTTCGAAACGTGACAGATTTGAGAAAATCGCCGAAACACGTCAAGATATTTATTGAGGGAAACGTTTTTACAAAAAATTGGACGGCGCTCCTTTAACCCCTTAACCACCAGGGCCACCACCCCAAAATTCTTAAATGAGAAGGCGGGTCGAGTGGTACATCATTTTAAAGCTCCTGACGAGTACTTTATAACCCTAGAATATGAAGTCAATATCTTTACCTATTACAAAATGGCGGTACTTTAAAAATTACCTAAATACCTTATTTGGATGGCCATATTTCCGAAACTAATAAAGTTAGATGTACCTAATGTTGTGTTTTCTTAAAACTCTTTTAAAGGTCTTTTTAATGGTGATACTGGTAGTAATATACAGGGTAGAAGTAAAAGTACATATTTTTTATTTAAGAACCCTGTATATTATTTCACCATTAAAAAGATCTTTAAATGAGCTTTAAGAAAATACCACATTAAGTACATCTAACTTTATTAGTTTCGGAAATATGACCATCCAAATCAGGTATTTAGGTAATTTTTAAAGTACCGCCATTTTGTAATAGGTGAAGATATTGACTTCATATTCTAGAGGTATAAAGTACTCGTCAGGAGCTTTAAAATGATGTATCACTCGACCCGCCTTCTCATTTAAGAATTTTGGGGTGGTGCCCTGGTGGTTAAGAGCTTAAAGGGGCGTCGTCCAATTTTTGTAAAAACGTTCCCCCCAATAAATATCTTGACGTGTTTCGGCGATTTTCTCAAATCTGTCTCGTTTCGAAGATAACTTGAGTGGAAAGTTTTTAAATGAACACCCTGTATAATATATACCTTTTCATCGGTAACGGGAAGCAGCTATGGCTTTTTAGTTATGTTAAAAAAATACCGTTATTATTTTGGCTTGTGAAAATTGTTCGGATCGTATCGAATTATATATTATTTATTAGAACGGCAAAATGACTTGTTTGATGTTTTTCTTACAACTTTGTAGCTCTCCGGTTTCTTTACGTCACTCTAAAATTGTCATATTAGTGGAATATACACTTTTTAGCCTGTAATTAAGTTTCCTTATTTTAATCTGAAGCGCTCGTAAATTTCTGATGAATATATTTTTGTTTTTTACGATGGACCCTGTATACGAGGCTCATATTTGGTGGAGGTACTTAACCGGGTACAAGGTATCCTCCGGTATTTTATTCTACCGCGCTGTGGTAAATCCTGAAATTCCTCTTGGACCATAAGGTGAAAAATAGGCCTGACAAAACACTTTTGCAACCTTTTTATCCTTACCAAACATTAATACTCTTATCGATCGACCCTGTATACGGGGCTCATATTTGGTGGAGGTACTTAACCGGGTACAAGGTATCCTCCGATATATGAATCTACCACGATGTGGTAAATCCCGAAATCCCTTTTGAACCATAAAGTGAAAAATAGGCCTGACAAAACACTTTTGCAACCTTTTCATCCTTACCAAACATTAATACTCTTATCGATCGACCCTGTATCCGGGGCTCATATTTGGTGGAGGGTACTTAACCGGGTACAAGATATCCTTCGGTATATTAATCTACCACGATGTGGTAAATCCCGATATCCCTTTTGAACCATAAAGTGAAAAATAGGCCTGACAAAACACTTTTCCAACCTTTTCATCATTACCAAACATTAATACTCTTATCGATCGACCCTGTATACGAAGCTCATATTTAGTGGAGGTACTTAACCAGGTACAAGGTATTCTCCGGTATATCAATCTACCGCGCTGTAGTAAATCCCGAAATCCCTTTTGAACCATAAAGTGAATAAATAATAGTTTAAAAAACTAAAAAACACGCTTTTATATGCAACCGAACTAAAAATTAGAAAATAATTTTTCATTACAAAGAGTTTGTCACTTCAGAATAAAAGCGTGGGGTGCATTTTACTATTTTTTCATAACTTTTCCCTCATAGATATTTGCAAATAGAATAATTATAACATTTAATATATTAAGCACCCCACGCTTTTATTCTGAAGTGACAAACTCTTTGTAATGAAAAATTATTTTCTAATTTTTAGTTCGGTTGCATATAAAAGCGTGTTTTTTAGTTTTTTTAAACTATTATTTATTTTTCATTTTTAGTTCGATATATCAATTAGTTTTCTGCGGTCATGTGATATTGAAATGTTTTACGAACTATTTCGTAATCTCATCATTTCATTTAAAGCTTCACTGTTGCATGGGGTTTTTCCCGTTAACTTAGAGCAGTCCAGTTCTTCAATCCGCATACCGTCTAAAGATCTCACACGACTAAGTGCAACATAAGCTTGTCCAGCAGCAAACAGTCGCGAGCCCAGATAAATGACTGCATGATCGACTGTACAACCTTGCATCTTGTGAACCGTCGAAGCCCAACTCAAGATTAATGGCAACATTCGTCTCTCAGCTGCACGCATGCGCAGATCACTCGCCTAGCTCTAGCTCGCTTACTCTTTCACAGAGGATCTGTAAAGGAATTTATTTATCCTGGCGGTCCTAATCAGGATAACGGGATACTGTTTTTAAATTATTGCATTGTCATCGGTCCTTGATACGTGTGCAAAGTTTCAAAGAAATTGAATCGCTGGGAGTTGGTAAAAATTAGGCTCAAAGATTCCGTTACATAAATAGATAGATAGATAGATAGATAGATAGATACAACCCAAGCTAATAAAAGCGTGTTAAAAATAGGCCTGACAAAACACTTTTGCAACCTCATCACCCTTACTAAAAATTTATACTTTTATTAAAAATTAACTTAATCATAAGCAAAAATGTAGTTTAGTAAGTTACTAAATATTATAAGCGGGCTACCAGTTCTTTGGCTATTACAATGACTTAAGCATAATCGACTTCTTTTTAACGTTGAAAGTCCATTTTATCGATCTATTAAGACTTCAAAAATCCATCTCAAAATTTTGTATGCCGATTTTTTAAACAACCTAACAGCAGCTGTTAACACGCCATAGTCTACACCTACCTTTAATCTCATTAGTGTCGGTACTATCTCCATAGTTCACCAAAAATCCAAACAGAACCGCCAAAACACAAATCACACCCACATTTTTAATCACCAAGATTTTAACGACACGCACCAGACGCATTTTTCACCGAAAGGAAAAATAACTAGAGCATAGATAATTTTATGAAGATTTCACTTATTGTTCTTTTTCATTGTAAAAATCTAATAATTAACACTTTTTATGGTTTTCCTAATTACTATCTCTTGAGGAAATATTTACGTTTTAAGACTTTAAACAGTTATTATGTTTGTTGTTTTCAAAAATTTAACGACTCCTCGCGACGCGCTAGTTATTTATTCTTAAATAATTGTTAATTCTATGGTAATTAATTCTTTTTAACGGAATATAGCGAGAAAATTGTTGGTTTATCGTTGAGCAATTAAATTTTGACTCTTCGAGCGCGTGGTTCAAACGAGAGTAAAAATTAATCGAGAGAGAAATTTTAGTCCGAGTCTAAAAATTGACCAGTATCTCAAATCAACGTGGTTATTATCGTTTTTTAACATTTCTCTTTCACTTGGTCGTTGGTACCTTCCTAAGCAGTGGTGTATCTAATCGAGCGTAGCTAATTTGAGTAAAATTACTTTTTTTAATTACTCTTAGATAGTATTCCTGTTATTTCTTATAAGTCTTATAGTATGGGAGCCCACGATGCTAAATGGGGATTTACTCGAACGTCATAGAGGCCAATTGGGTTGCAAAAGCTTAGATGATAAAAAGAAAAAATGTTATATAATGTATACTTTTTTATCAGTGGGGGAAGCTGCTATATACTTTTAAATATGTCAAAAAATACTATTATTATTTCGGCTTGTGGAAATCGTTCGGGTTATATCGTATTATATATTTTATGTTATCCCTGAATTATTTTCTTCAAAATTAAAAAAGCTACGCTCGAAAATGTTAAACTGACGTTTTTGTAGCCCTCTGTTTCCTCTACGTCACTCTCAACTTGTCAGATTAGTGGAATATACACTGTTTAGCATGTATTTAACTCACCATATCTTAATCTGACGCGCTCTACAATTTCTGATGGATATATTTTTGATTTTTATGATCGGCCCTATATAAGAAGCTCATCATCGGTAAGATTTAACCCGAACTTCTTCCCCTAAATGCCTCCCGTAATTTATGGACGCCCCCTATACAATGTTTGTCTAAATTTAAGACCCCTTCCCCCTTATAACTTTTGAATTGTTTGGTATATTTTATACAAATTTAAGAAATTTAGACAACATACACCAAATTTTAGGCAAGAGACCACATATTTAAATGTTAAACTGACAGCTGGGCGCCATTTTGCAAAGAAAAATTAAATGGAAAGGGGGTCTTGTAGCACATCATTTAAAGCTCCTGAGGAGTACTTTATAATAATAAAGGGTTTTTTTTATCTTTGGACACACCACGAAGGCTAAAAGCCTAAATACTAACGTACCGTGGGTGTCTTAAGCGAGGTAAGAGGGAGTTTGTTGACACGGGACTTAAATACTTGAAGATTTGGGGGAAGAAAAGACCTCCCGCGGGCAGCAGGTTCCACAATCTAGAAACTCTAGGGATAAAAGAACGAACAAAGTAAGAAGTTCGGGGCCTGTCCAGTTGGACCGTATAGGGATGCATACGCGCGGAACCACGAGTTTCTCTGTTGGGAACCGTGAGTGGAGGAACTATACTAGACAATTCTTCAGAGCAGAAGCCATGGAAGTACCTATAAAAAAGCGATAAATCCCCCACAGCCCGACGATGGGCAAGAGAGGAAGCCTTTCTGTAAGTGAAGGATCATTAATGAGACGAATAGCTCTTCTTTGAATAGAATCAAGAATGCTTAGGGTTGTGGGGGACGTCATGCCCCAGATATAAGAACAATATTCCAAGGGAGGTCGGATTTGGGACACATATAAAGTGTATAAATTAGAAGCGGAAAAATACTTTTTGGCTCGAAAGAGAAATCCAAGCTTTTGAAGCTGCCGTGGCTACAGATATAATGTGTTTATGCCAGTTAAGGTTACTTTCAAATGTGACGCCCACGAGATTGAAGCTGTCTTTGCTCTGTAAAACTTGGCCGCTCATAAGTAGAGGATGAGTATTTGATGATTTACTATTTTCGCGACAAGGAACATGACTGTGTTTTGGATGCATTAAAATGGACGAGATTTTTGGCGCCCCAATCCAATATTAAATTAAGATCCTGCGAAAGAGATATCTGCATCGCTCTGCGTTTATTTTTCAAGTCAGGTTTAGTGATGGGTTTAGGAACCTGAAAACTGGAGTAAAGGGTACTATCGTGGGCGAAACTATGAATGGAATTAGTTGTGGACGAGAGAAGGTCGTTGATGTGAAGAAGAAACAATGTTGGCGCCAGAACTGAGCCCTGAGGGACTCCAGCATTTACTTGGTGAAAGCTTGAAGAATGGCCGTCCACAATAACTGATATACGTCGATCAGATAGATAACTAGAGAGCCAAGTACAGAGTTTAGTTGAAAGACCATAGGAGGGAACTTTATTAAGAGTGCGGCATGCCAGACCTGGTCAAAAGCTTTGGATATATCAAGAGCAACGATCTGGGACTCACCTAGAAACTCAAGAGACTTATTCCAACAGTGTGATACGAAGGAAAGAAGATCTGCTGTAGATCTTTTGTGGCGAAATCCATACTGCCTTATGTTTTTCTAAGTACTTAAGAATTTGTGATATAATTAATTTTTCCATTACTTTACAAAGAACTGAGAGAATTGAAATTGGTCTATAGTTAGATGGAAGGAATTTAGATCCTTTCTTGGGAATAGGTTGAACACGTGCATCTTTCCAGCTCCGGAAAGATACCTGTGTCGTAAGAAATTCGAAAGAGCCGAGTTAAGATTGGTGCAAGTTCTGGAGCACATTTTTTTAAACGATTGCTGGTATGCCATTCAGCCCGGACGATTTCTTGATGTTAAGGGAAGAAAGGATACGCTTAATGTGTTTTACTTTAAAAATAATACCGGGCATTTTATGAGGAACTGGGGTAACTGTTGAAATTGGATTGGCAGCAAATTGTTTGGCAAATAGTTCTGCCTTTCCTTTAGCGGTGGAAATAATTTCATCTTCCAAAGTTAGTGGTGAGAAAGAACAAAAATTCCTACTTATATTTTTCGCGAAGGACCCATTTGAGCAAGAAAGAACTTTGTTTTTAATACGATTGTCGAAGGAGTCTGAACTTTTAAAATTCTGGCTTTATCACCAGATTTGGAAAACCAGGGTTTGTTATTGGATTTTTGGGGTTCTTGATGGTGTGTGGAATATAGGTATGACAAAAAATATATTTTTTTTAATGACAATATATCACCAGTAAAAAGATGTCTAAAGGACCTTTAAGAAATTACCACATTAGGTATATCTAACTTAATTATTATTGAAGATATGGACATTTAAATTAGGTATTCAGGTAATTTTTAAAGTACCGCCCTATTTTTTGGTGGGTAAAGGTATTTACTCTGGGGTTATAAAGAACTTGTCAGGAGCTTTAAAATGATATGCCACAAAACCCCTTCCTTCCATTTAATTTTTCTTTTCAAAATGGCGCCCAGCTGTCAGTTTGTCATTTCTCGTCTTAAATTTGGTTTATGTTGTCTTACTAAGGTCCATAAATTTTCATGAAAAATTACCAAACAGTTCAATAGTTAGGAGGATGTTAAACTATGTATTTAAAAAACTGAAAACATTTTAAAAAGACTAATTTTCAGTGGCAGTGCCCGCTTTTTTTTAGTTGGACAATACTCGGCAAAAAAATTTGGAGGGTGGGCAGCATAGATAACCTACATTTAGATCCGCAGTGGCAAGAAGCATTTTCCGGATTTTTACGACCTCGCGCAGTAAACAAATGGACGGGTGGCTGAACATGCGCACTTAAAAGCCGTGGCAAAATACAAACACCGGCACCCCGTACCCTTCGTCCGCGGTCTGACCGTGACGCTTATTAGCTACCGTACTTCGAACTGAAAACCAGGACGCCGTCGACAAGTTCTTTCCGATAATGCGGATAGTTTGTTTGGCGCCAGGCGCGTTCACCCTCGATTTGCTTGCGCACAAACCCATTTTTTTGCCCATGAAATATAACTTTTGTTTCGCGAAGGTAATAACATTGGCAATCCATCGAGATCAGTGGTGGGCAAAAATATGTGCAAGTGCAATATTAAAATTAAATAGATATAGGTCCTTTCAAAGTTTAATTCAAATATTTTAGAAGCTTATTTTTAAGGTCCTATAGACTGAACACAAAACCATCTTCAGGCTACAGCCATTATAAATTGTTTTTTTACTGTGACTACATTTTCCCATCAAATCTCACACAAATTTGCTAATCCCTATTAGTTTTTGAGTTGTATTTATTGTTTGTCTTAAAAAGCAACACAAAAGCATCTATTCATTTTCTTTCAGCAGAGGAGTATAAATGGGCTTAAAGCCTGTGAATAACCAAAATGTTATGTGTACGATCATTTTTTTAACTTTGGCTACACCAGCATGACGGCCATAGAAAAATCCAAATTTATGGTTTCTTGCATTTTACCTTACTACCCATCTTACTTCCACCTCTGGTAATACCTATTGTAGACCTATGTATATGATATTTTGTTTAATAAAATACATAGGTACATTTCGTTATTTAAATTTAAAACACACATAACTGCAAAAATTTTGAATTTTTCAAAAATGTTGATGGGATATTTTACTTAGCGCAACATACTGGTTATTTTTAATATTGCGGCCATGGATTATTTTTTATTTTATTATTTAATGAATCGGATTAGTTTATTATAAATAGAATAAATAGTTTATGAGAATAAAATGGCTTTTTCAACAGGGCTTTTTGGCGTTTCTTGCTTAATTAGCAGGTTTGACTTCCAGACAGTGCGGACGTGCGTAGAGGACTACAAAGTTCTTCCCGGAGTGGCGGCTAGAGGTGCCGTACGAACGTTTTTACCTTCAGGGATCAAGGAAAGATTCACGCTAAATTGACGGTTTCTTTCTTCTGGATCTAAGC
Organism: Listronotus bonariensis; assembly: GCA_014170235.1. Lineage (NCBI taxonomy): Eukaryota > Metazoa > Arthropoda > Insecta > Coleoptera > Curculionidae > Listronotus > Listronotus bonariensis. The sequence continues at coordinate 177,719 of JACEGR010000766.1, forward strand.
GCTGTGAGCGATGATTCCTATAAGCTGATGGTATCCTGTTTGGTGGTGAACACGAGGTATTTCTCAAATGGCGGGAAATAGATGGGCGTGCCATGAGAACTGTCAGTAGTGAAAGTGAAGGTTATACGTAACACCAGTAGCAGATCTTGGTTTAACAGCCGACAATTTATGCATTGCATCGATTTTTGAATTATTTGTTTTCTTTTGGAATTTCTGGGAGCTACGAGCTCGATTATCCAGATTTTCCGCCGACGCAGCCCTGGAAAGCATAGTCCGGAAGGGGTAGAGTGGTGGATTGGACCTGAAGGAACCAAAACCAAGAAAAAAATAGAGAGAGAGAGAGAGAGAATTAGCAGGTTGGGCAAACGGTTGGGCGCTCGCTCAACGCGCCCACCCCTGGCGCCACCATTGCTAATTTTTTGTTAATATATTTTACTTAATTGCCACTAAAAATTATAAAGCCTAATTTTTAAAAGAAAAAGGTTCCGCAATGCTTTTCTTATTATCTAAAAATATGCAATTAAGTAGATTTTATTTTTTTATGTTAAATTATGTAGAAAAAGAAACATACATAAAATTTGTATTTTTATTTAATTAATTTAAAGAAAAAAAATACGCACATTTACACAGTCAGTGACGTAGCCTTTTTTTTATAGAAATATTCCGTCAGTTCCCGCTCGAGACGCCACGGACTTATTTAATGTAATAAGGTTAGTAATAAATTACTCCCTTAATGTCAACAAACAAAATTAAGTAAGGAATATTAAAACAAAAAATAAACGTTTTTTTTTAACAAGTTTAACAACCTGTATATAAAGAACAAGAAATTTGCGGAACCATGTTTAAAGAAACTTTTTTTTCTATATTTATAATAATAGAATCTGCCCTTAAATTTTCTAAACAATATTTTGTAAAACCCTATATTTTTGTTAATATTAAAAGAAGAGAGTTTCGGTCAAAATATGCCGATCTTGCTCCAATGTTTTAAATATTGTTTTTCCAAAAATAGTAATTTATATAACAAGTGCATAAAGTAATACTTTTTGTACGAACGGGAAGTTTGACAGCACGAGCCGTCAGGCGAGTGCGGCAATCTCATGAGTAAAAAAGACACTTTATGCATGTGTTACATACTATATTTTTTTCACGACGGTATAAAAATTTCCAAAATACCATTTTATACATGTTATATTTATAGCCACTATATTGCAAGAAAAAATCATAGCCACCTTATTTTTAAGAGACAATTATTCATTTTATAACTATGCATTTATTATTTAATTTTGGAAAATTTTATGTACTTACTTTTGTAGAAATAATACTAAAACAGTATAAATTCCTTTTCAATTTCTTAGTCATCCAAATTTATTAATACTTGTTTGTGAATTTTCTAAGCTAATGTCTATTAAATTTATTTGCAAACAGTAAAATTTTAAAACTAGTGACACATGAACTGCTGAAAAGAAATAATGACGAAACTCAAAGGCAATCTTCTGACCGCTTGGTTCCAGTGATGCCTGCGTTTACTCATAACATTTCCTCGTGCATAAATTCATATTTAAGTTTATTGTAGTAGGCATTAAAACAAAACACTAATTCAAAGTGTGTGAAAAAGTCATGAAGCGCCAAAAAAGTTACTTAGTACTTTACCTTCATGTTGTACGAATAAAAACCATCAATTTTACTCTGTCGTGGAAAAACATATTTTTGGTTATTGGTCATAAAAATACAGAGGTGCATATTTTAAATTTTATAATTTTTGGCGTATTTTAAAAAAAGAAATATCTAATTTATATTTTTCATACTCTTTTAAGACAAAAATTAAAAGAATTTTTCTAGTTTAGTGAGTCACGTTTTTAACATCAGCCATTAATCCCAGCTGTAACCATTCCATAATTCATCAATCATCTATCTGGCTGCCTGGTGGAACTTGAATCTTTGGAGCTAATTCTCTTAACCAACTTCCAGCTATTCGATTTCTTTGAAACTTTGCACACGTATTAAGGACCCATGACAATGCAATAATTCGCAAACAGTATCCCTTTTATTTTTAATCGCTAGGAAAAAATTCCATTATATTATAAAAACAACAATCTTTAGGATGCCATCTGTTGGAAAAATTTCAACTTTGCTATTAAATGGAAGAAGAAATTTTTAGGTGATTGCAAAAATGATTAGCAACGGTCCAAACATTGCCTGATTGCCATCTGTTGGCAAAATTTGAAACTTTGCTACTTAATGAAGAAGAAATTTTTAGTGAGTTGCAATCTTGCACTAAAAAATTTTGCTACCATTGCTTAGCTCTCATAGGGGCTGGTTATTTTCTTTTGCTGCTTAATTAAATAGTGATGTTCTTAATCTTCTACTGTTATATTAAGAATTTTGTGCAATATAACGAACTAAAATGAAAATACAATATTTAAAAACTAAAAAACAATGCTTATATGCAATGAACTAAAAATTAAAAATATCTTTTCATTAAGTTATATTACTTCATAGTAAAAGCGTGGGGTGCATTTTACTATTATTTTTTTTCATAACTTTCCAATTATATGGATATTGGCAAATATAATAATTAATAAATATTTTTAATATATTGGGTTACCCCATACGTTTTACTATGAAGTGAAAAATATTTTTTTTATAATGAAAATTATTTTGCACCTTTAGTTCGGCTGGCATATAAAAGCGTAGGCTTTTTAGTTTTCTTTTTAAACTATTAATTATTTAAACACACTTTTATTAACTTGGGTTGTAACCATCTATCCATCCATTCTCATCCATCTATGTAACGGAATCTTTGTTCAATTCTTAATCAACTTCCAGCTATTCGATTTCTTTGAAACTTTGCACACGTATTAAGGACCCATGACAATGCAATAATCTGCAAACAGTATCCCGTTATCTTGTTTTTGATCGCCAGGAAAAAAAAAAAATTACATTATACTATAAAAATAACACCTGAGTTGCCATCTGCTAGGCAACATCCCAAACTTAAGCATTCAATTGCAATAGGGCCTTTTTTAGTGGGTTGCCATCTGTTGGCAACATTTCAAACTTGCTTACCTTTGCCATCTGTTGGTAATATCTAAACTTTATACTAATTGCGAATAGAAATTTTTAGTGGCTTCTGCCATTCATGGCAACATTTCAAACTTCTGCTACTCCTTTGTTCACTAAAAATTTTTTTCGCCATTTTGTCAAGAGTAGCAAAGTTAATTGATATAACGAACTAAAAAAAATGAAAATAACTAATAGTTTAAAAACTAAAAACACGCTTATATGCAAAACTGAACTAAAAATTGTAGGGAAAACAATTTTCATTAAAAAAAAAAAAAATATTGTCATTTCATAGTAAAAGGTGGGTGCTTAATATATTAAATGTTATAATTATTATATTTGCCAATATCTATGATGGAAAGTTATGAAAAATAGTAAATGCACCCTCTAACGTTTCTGTCATGAAATGACAATATTTTTTTTAATGAAAAATTATTTTTAATTTTTAGTTCGGTTGCATATAAAAGTTATATGCGTGTTTTTTTAGTTTTTTTTGAAACTGTATTAATTATTTTTCGATTAAACCTTGGCAACAAAAACTAAAATTCAGTTTATTGCAGAAATTATGCAACTCACCGTATCTTACTCATCTTGCGACACATTGGCTCTCCAAGTTTCTAATATGAGTCTTGGTCTATAATCTCTCGAAAAAAATCCACCAATTGATGGATGAAATAACTTTCTTCGAGAAGTGGTAATTGAAAAGTAATTCATGGGAGATTTGTTAAAAATCAAGAGTTGTTTTCTTGTTCAATGTTACATGTAATTAATGCACGCACAAACATATGCTGAAGAAAGGACAGTACGTGTATCTTATACCTAGAAGAAGGTGATGCTACAGATTATAAAAAGAAATGAGATTATTTTTGAATTAAATCAATAAACTAGAGAGAACAAATTAAGTATAGCTAGGTCCACTCAGTTTTATAATAAGGATATTCTAAAAATCTAATTTCTGAAAAATCCTAAATCTGAAACTTAAACAATTTTTTTTATTTTTCTATTTTTGGTTTAGTTTTTATCTCTTTAAAAACGTCGATATTAAACTTTAACTTTGAGGTTGAGCAACTAAATGTAAATAAATTATCCGAGAGAGATAGACTGCTGGGCCTTCCTTGTCTGTCTTCAAGGAAGGTAAACGCAGATGGCGCGTGAGTCGACTTTATCGTTTGCCCGCCAAATTCCAAATTATATAGCTGTGCTATTATTTTTGCCCTTAATGTTGGGTACTTGTTTTTGTTTCCTGTTAATATCAAATATTGGGGGTTTAGTTCAATAATTACACACACTTATTAAAAATGTCATTTATTTGGGTTTTATAAAGATTTTTTTCTTACAGATAACCATGTCAATATTACCTTAAATTATCTGTTTGAAAGGCACAAATTTAATATATACACTGTGATCACTAATAAAGTCCAATAATCAAAGTTCAGTGGGGTAAAAAAACCGACGGTACACACAATAGTTCACGAGGAAATGTAAAACAAACTGTCCAATGCGGAGTACTGTGCCATTGAAAATAATATCAAACACAAATATCGATTATCATTTCTGAGCGTGACTGCCTGGGGCAACGTTGTCAAGGTGAAAATATTCGATTCATGGTATATTTTCTTTCTCTGCAATTAGATGTGAGCCAAAAAAGGACATTAAAGTTTACATGCGAAATTGTAAACAACTTGGCAACCAGGGCAAAGCGATGATTGCTCCATCTACGATGGCCTGCTATTCCGATTTTGACGAAATTTGGTATACGGGGTTTTTGAGGGCGCTGATCACGAATCTGAAGAATTTTTGGCGGAAACGTTTTGTTCTCGAGATATTCATCATCGAACTTGAAATTTAAACTAATCCTATTATCACTATATTCCCCCTTCTTTTTACACACAATTCTTGATTTAAAGCTAAAGTGTGCACACAATATTTGATTTTCACCTTTTAAACCCCGTTTTTTAGCGTATTTTACATTATTTTTGCATTAAATTGCGTGAGCTTTTCTGAATCGATTTCAATGCCGGCGTGCCATGCAGAGCCCTATAGGGCATTTATGGCTCGCCGGGATTGAAATGATTCAAAGTATAGCCACGCAGATTTAATGCAAATAATTAAGTAAATACGTACATTAGCTTGTGGTTTAAATGGCCAAATCAAATACTGTGTGACATGGCTCGTGTCAAGAATTGTAGTACAAAGGAAGGTGAAAATCTCAGTGAAAATCAGGACTAGTTCAAAATTCGAAGTCTGATGATGAATATCTCGAAGAAACGAAACGCTTCGCCAAAAAATTCATTTCAGTATAATTTAGTATAAAATGCCCTCATTAACGAAAAAAATATAAATTTGAAATTCATATCATTGGGAAAATTTTACCTTCATTAAGAAATGTAGGGCAAATTAGATTCATTTAATAAATAATAATTAATAATAAATGTTATTGTTTAATACTTAAAAACAAATGAATTTTTATGCATAATTGAATAAATAACTATTAATCGTTCACAAGTAAGAAAAAACTAGCGGACTAATCAATTTTATACACTAAAGCAGTTATTTATATGGTTTATTTATAAATTTATAAATAAGAAAATTTTGTCGCTTTGAAGGTCAAGGTTGCATACAATATTTTTATATATATATATATATATAGATAGATAGATATTCTTTATTTGCTCAATAACTTATAGTACATAGATATATACATATGGTGACATATACATATACTTGCACTGACGTTTTAGCATCGTCAACAAATTACAATAAAATTTAAATATTTAAAATAGTTACAAAAATATTAAAATATAAAATAAAACAATTAAAATGTGACATAAGGTAAATTGTAACACAGAATAAAATTCCATAAAGCAACTACAATCCATTATTAAAATTAAACTCATAGTATTCTGCCAAATGTATGGACATATCTCTATCAATAACTTTTTGTTGAAGTTCTAAATTTATTTAGACCAAAATTCTTAATTTTTGTGAAGCTGATTAAATAACTTTATTGAAGCTAAGAGTTTTTGTGTTAATGTCAATCGGCGAGTAAGGTATTATCACTTTACTTAGTCTTGTGTCATAATCATGAACAGAACTATGGTCTTATGGGTATTCTTTTATGCTCCAGAACCGCCCGGAACACCATGAGTGTTCCTTTTACAATTTTGACATTTTTCATGTTATAGAACCGTTCTTGATATTATTGACAGTTCGAAACGGTTCTCAAGGTAAAAGAATACACTAAATGTGTTTGGATTGGTTTTGACATACAAAAGGCATTGGTGTATCAAACCACGAAGGCTTAAAGCCTAAATACTAACGTACCGTGGGTGTCTTAAGCGAGGTAAGAGGGAGTTTGTTGACACGGGACTTAAATACTTGAAGATTTGGGGGAAAGGAAAGACCTCCGCGGGTAGCAGGTTCCACATTCTAGAAACTCTAGGGATTAAAGAACGAACAAAGTGAGAAGTTCGAGGCCTGTCCAGTTGGACCGTATAGGGATGCATACGCGCGAAACCACGAGTTTCTCTGTTGGGACCCGTGAATGGAGGAACTATACTGGACAATTCTTCAGAGCAGAAGCCATGGAAGGAAGTACCTATAAAAAAGCGATAAATCTCCCACAGCCCGACGATGGGCAAGAGAGGAAAGCCTTTCTGTAAGTGAAGGATCATTAATGAGACGAATAGCTCTTTTTGAATAGAATCAAGAATGCTTAGGGTTGTGGGGGACGCCAAGAACCAGATATGGGAACAATATTCCAAGGGAGGTTGGATTTAGGACACATATAAAGTGTATAAATTAGAAGCGGAAAAATACTTTTTGGCTCGAAAGAGAAATCCAAGCTTTTATGAAGCTGCCGTGGCTATAGATATAATGTGTTTATGCCAGTTAAGGTTACTTTCAAATGTGACGCCCACAAGATTGAAGGTGTCTTTGCTTTGTAAAACTTGGCCGCTCATAAGTAGAGGATGAGTATTTGATGACTCATTTTGGCGACAAGGAACATGATTGTGTTTGGGATACATTAAAATGGACGAGATTTTTGGCGCTTCAATCCAATATTAACTTAACATCCTGCAAAAGAGATATATGCATCACTCTGCGTTTGTTTTCAAAATCAGGTTTAGTGACGGGGAAACTATGAATGGAATTAGTTGTGAACGAGAGAAGGTCGTTGATGTGAAAAAGAAACAATGTTGGTGCCAGAACTGAGCCCTGAGGCACTCCAGCATTTACTTGGTGAAAGCTTAAAGAATGGCCGTCCACAATAATATGGTTTATAATGGTTTAATGCCTATAATTAATTTTCTAGGATAAGCAAAAAAAAAAGTTTGGATACGTAATTTCAGTTTAGGTAAGGGCCTGATGGATCTTGGGATTTATAGATATTTTTAACCGAATTCAAAAAAGAAGGAGGTTATATATGCTCGACACCTATGTATTTTTTTAATATATGTACACTAGGGTGTCCGTTATTTCCAAAACCGTTTTTTTAAGGAATTGCCCCCTGAACTTTTTGTTTATAGCCTAAAAAATATATTCAATGTAAAAATGCTTTTAATTCCTGATTTAAACCGTGCCGAAATCATGTTCCTTTTCACATTAAAATAACATGAGATTTTTGGACTTTTTTCTTTTATTTATTTTTCTCATACAAAAATAGATGAAAAAATCTACTTATCGCATATTCTAATGGAAAATTTAATGCTTTACAAAAAAGTTCTCTTACGAATTTTCGATTTTACGTGTAATTTACCGCCAAACGTTGAGTAAAGATTGAGTTGTGGCCATCCTCGGGAATTTAATAGTAAACCGGCATTTTCACCCTATATTTTCTCTTTCATGTTTAAAAAAATATATATATTTCAACTTCAAATATTATTGACCACATTATGAGTGTATTAAGTGACTTATGAACATCATTAAAGAGGGTTATTAACCGAAGAGTTGAATCATACAACAATTATTACTTTCAAATTATTCTGTCATGTGTGCTTTGCATTTTGGAGAACAGTTAAGTTCAAAACTTTTTGGTCTTATACCAATCGACGCAGGTAATTAAGAGGCAGACTAATAATACTGGACTTAAAGAAGATAAAACTTGGATCCACAACTATACGCTGAAACAACAGATCAGTGAAAAAAGAGCCTAATTCGAAGGAGGCAGGAAGAGTTATGGCAACAACTTTAGGATATGTTCTGTAGTTTGGTGGATTCATTTAATTAGTAATGGTAATTAGTTGGGTACTCGCCAAAAATGAAATTAAAAGTACTAAAAAACCAAAAAAATTAAAACAAGTAAAAAGATACTTTAAAATCGGCGTTATCAAGATAAATTGAATACAAATAATAAAAAATAAAAATTTACTATTATTGGATTAAAATTTTAAAATTTTAATGTTTTTTAGGAGATTCTGAAATATCTTTGACATTAAATGTCAAATATTTGACATTTAATATAAATAAAATTTAATCATTGAAATATATGTCAATGTAATGAGGATCAAGTCTCAGGCAACTTTTTGATTCAAAGCAAATAAATAGCTTTTTTTTAATTCACACACACACGTAAAAAGAAATATGTTGCTAAAAATCTAGAAAGTTTTCACTTACGACGCCATTTCTTGATGCCATGTATAGATATGTTGTCATATGATTTAATTATGTTAATAATGTTATACACATCATTATATGAAAGTTTTAACATCGGTTCATATACAGAAATCACCGTATGTTTGGTACGAAATATTAAATAAATGTGCAATCGGATTTGTAGGACGCCATAAAAATAAAAAAGTGAAATTTTTGCGGTGTTTTGAATATTTTGTCATTAAATCGCTGAATAAATACCTTGTTAATATTTATTATGTTCCTAAATTAAGAAGAATTACAAAAGCTCGTTATTTGATAAAAGATTAATTTAAGGATATTTTGTATACAAGATAAGCTGATAAAAAATGTAGTTAAGGCCATATTAATAATAAAATTCAAAATATTACGTTTTTTTAAGCGCATATTGGAAGTATATGTCTTGAATTTTTACCAATTTTAACAGTTTTATAATCTTAAAGCTTTTTTATATTTTACTTTGATTAACACTTAAAATTACTAGACCAGTGCTAAAGCCTTTAAAAGGGGTAAAAAGTGAAGAAAAAAATGTAGAAGGAAAAAAGCAATAAAAACGTAAAAAAACAAAAATTAAAAAAATTAAATAAACTACGAGCAATTTAAGGCCGAAAAGGGGAAAAGGGGGGGTTTAAGTGTAAAATAGGGTTTTTCTCGATTTTCGGGAAAACTGCAAGTCCTATGAAAAAAGTGAAATAGCAATGTTGTAGGCAATAAAAATATATACAACTTTTTATTTACACTTTCTATATATATTAATAATAAAATTCAAAATATGAAGTTTTTTTAAGAGCATATTGGACGTACCTATATGTCATGAATTTTTACCAATTTTAACAGTTTTATACTATAAAAATGTTTTTAAAGAATATTTTACTTTGATTAACACTTAAAATTAGTAGACCAGTGCTAAAGCCTTTAAAAGGGGTAAAAAGTGAAAAAAATGTAGAAGGAAAAAAGCATTAACAAGGTAAAAAAAATAACAAAAATTACAAGCGATTTAAGGCACAAAAAGGGGAAAGGGGGGTTAAGTGTAAAATACGGTTTTTCTCGATTTTCGGCAAAACTGCAAGTCCTATGAAAAAAAGTGAAATAGCAATGTTGTAGGCAATAAAAATATATACAACTTTTTTATCAACACTTTCTTTAAATACCCTCAAAATTTATGTAAGCGTTTTAAATAAATAAGTTTACAGAATATAAATTATTTGTACATGATTTAGTAAAAACGTTCCTTTGCATATCCCAAAGAGACAGTTATTTTGACATAATATCAAAAAAGTACCCTTTCAATTAAAAATTCACGTGTCAAAATATCGGCATTTTTAAAAAGTCGGTGGTCTTTTTGTTTGTTAAAATTTCTTTTTTTTTTCTTGATAGAGTAAAAAAAAATACACAATGGTAAATGTTCTCAGAAAATGTAAAAAACCGTCATTGTCATGAAGTCTATTTCATTACCGGCCCAGCGATTACTGCATATCCTGCAAATATGTTCGAACTCAATCTCCCCTAATCAGTTAAAATCGCAGCAATGGCTTTCTCCTCAGGCATGCCTATCATGATGACAGAGACCTTTCTCGGAGAAAGTATGTCATTAATGTAACCTTAACCTGTTGACAAGTGCCATGGTCACATAATTTACTGGGTTTATTATGGCTTTAAAGCTTAATTGCAAATTACTTTATGTATTTGAGTTAACGATATGTTGTAAATTACTTTGTGTATGTTTGATAAGCAAATTTTTACCTGAATAAATTAAATGTTATGGCCATAATTTCTTTAAATTAATTTTTAAATGTTTTTAATAGATTTAACATTGATTTTTAAAGTTTTGTTTTCATGTTAACAAAAGATCTCCTTTGTGTCTGTGTTCGCCTTTGAAACGTAAAAAGTAATTTTTAAAATTGAATGGTTAAAATACCGCATACCCTGTAAATTGGCCTATAGGTTTGTTGCTATATTTTTTTTTGTCGTTGGTTGTAGGGCTGGCAACCGAAACCAGTTTTCTCGGTTAACCGGTTTCGGTTAACCGCGGTTTTGGCCAAACCGAAAGCCGGTATTCGAAAACCGGTTTTCGAATACCGGATTTAACCGGTTTTGCAAAACCGGTTTTCGAATATCGGTTAACCGGTTTCAAAAAGCGGTTTTCGAATGCCGGTTTTTCGGATAATCGGTTTTCGAATACCGGTTTTTGGATAATCGGACCAAAATCGAAAAGCGGTTCTTCGAATATCAATTAATAGGTTTTGGTTGATTGCGGTTTATATCTAAAAAAGAAAAACCGTTCATTTTGTAAAATCGGATATTGGTTGACAGATTATACAGGGTGGTTCATTTAACCTTAGACAGGCAAATAACCAGAAAACGGCGCATTTTAGAAGAAAACGTTTCTAGTAAGAATTGTTTGAAATAAAGGGGCCAATTTAATGGTATTATTAGTTTGTGACCTTGACTAAAATTTTAAGGTCATATTCATATCAACTTTGTTTTTCAAAAGGGAACTCCAATTTTTTATTTAGAATCTTAATCTACATACAAAAATGAGCAACTTTCATATAAAACTTTTTAAATTCGATTTCAATTTTAAAAGATATGTAACAAAATAAATTTTAAGAACCCATTTTTAATATAGTACAAAAAATATTTATTTTTATTAAAATGTATTTTTTAACATTATTAAACATTTTTAAATATGCTGGTTGAAAATAGTCATATATAAACCAGCAGATTCTAAAATTTTAAGACAAAGTACTTTTTAAATACCGCCAGAGGGCACTTTACCTAAAACTTAAAATTTATTTACATCATAGCTTTTTATTTTGACAGATATCGCAAAGCTGGGGGCGCCATTTTATAGACAATCAAAAACTTAAAAAATAAGGTACTCTTTATTAAAGTCGATAAACCTCACCGTTTAGGCACCAATAGACATCAAAGTTTTCATCAATTTCAATCAAATTACCTACATACATACAGGGTGTCAGTAACTCAACACTGACAAACGTTTCTACGATTCTAAATAAAATAAAAAAACTATATATAACACACCGTAGTGTCCTAAACATCTAAGACTTTTAGGAACTGATATGTTTATATGAACTTTTATTCTTATTTTTTGTTGTAGAACACCGTTAGGTTTGTCGGTTGGTTACTGGACACCCATGTATGTATGCAGGTAATTTGATTGAAATTGATGAAAACTTTGATGTCTATTGGTGCCTAAACGGTGAGGTTTATCGGCTTTAATAAAGAGTACCTTACTTTTAAGTTTTTAATTGTCTATAAAATGGCGCCTCCAGCTTTGCGATATCTGTCAAAATAAAAAGTTATGATGTAAATAAATTTTAAGTTTTAGGTAAAGTGCCCTCTGGCGGTATTTAAAAAAGTACTTTTGTCTTAAAATTTTAGAATCTGCAAAACTCGATTTGTGTGCCAAATATCAACTGGATTGGTTAAAAAATAAATGCAATATGGCGAAAAACCAAAATAAAAATTGAACTTTGACGGCTTGTAACTCGAAAACGAATGACATTTTGAAAAAAATGTATATAAAGCTCTACCCTTATTTTGTCAAGACCAATCCATAGAACCCCACAAGTGAGATTTCAGCGTACCCTAAAAAATTTTAGTACCTACCGCGACCAACAGATGGCGAAAGTAGTACGATGTCGCTTTGCTAATACGATTACCATCAGAAATTGATAGCAGTCGCTGACGAGCAGTCGGCCCGATCAGTTAGAGTGAGGATATACGCAAAATTTAATAAAAATAAAATCCCCGATAAATGGACCCAGTATCCATAAGATTATTAAATTTATTATTTCAGAATAGGATATATCGATGCGTTTTTACAAAACATCGTAAGCGACATTCGCCAATTTTACGGGAAACGATTTTTCTTCCCATCGCGTTATTTTTAAAGAAAAACCGAGATCTGAATGTTTTTATTTTAGATTTCTTCTTAATTTGAATTACAAAACAAACATATTTAACATTTAATGTCAAAATTTTCAGAATCTCCTAAAAAAAAGCTAAAAATTTTAAAATTCTAAACCTAAATAATAGTTAATTTTTAAATTTTTTATTTTTATTTAATTTATCTTGACAACGGTGGCAGACTTGCCACCAAAACGTCGATTTTTAGTTCTCTATTTACTTGCTTTATTTTTTTTTGGTTTTTTGGTACTATTAATTTATTTTTTGGCGTGTACCCAAATAACTACCATTAATTAAATGAACCGCCGAGACCAATATAGAACATATCTTCATCTGAAATAAAGCCAATGAAAAAAAAACGTTTCCCGTAAAACTGACGAATGTCGCTTACGATGTTTTGTCAAAAACCCATCGATATATCCTATTCTGAAATCATAAATTTAATAATCTTATGGATACTACCATTTATCGGGGATTTTATTTTATTAAATTTTGCGTATATCCTCACTCTAACTGATCGGGCCGACTGCTCGTCAGCGACTGCTATCAATTTCTGATGGTAATCGTATTAGCAAGCGACATCGTACTATTTTCGCCATCTGTTGGTCGCGGTAGGTACTAAAAATTTTAGGGTACGCTGAAATCTCACTTGTGGGGTTCTATGGATTGGTATCGGACTAGGCCGGTTAGGTGACTGTAACCCTTACGATTTTTGGCACAATGTTTAAAAATTGCATGTAAACCACTGTGGTAAATTTGTCGGCACAAAAACGGCCGGAAAAGTGACGCGTTCGCCCAGTCCGATACTTGAAACATTTGACATTGACAGGCTGGGTTAAAGCGCCGCTCTCATATATGGCGGTATGAATATTCGTGGTATACTGGTATCAAAAGGAACCCCCTCCCCTATTTTATTACTGGCCCAGGGATAATAATAAAATACGCCATTGGGGTTTACCATTTTCCAGTAAAATTAATGGACCACCAGAATCTCAAGACATGCATCGTGTTTTCCGTTTTTGTGTCCTGCACACATCATTTCTGGATGCAGTTCGACGATGATCTGCTTTATTTTATGCCATGCCATACATTCTCTTATATCTAAAAGAAAGTTTAGTTTCATAATTAACTCCTTAGACAAACCCTAAACTATTATAATAATTCTTTAATGAAACCTAATCTAAAAATTAATATTAAGCGCGTTCGCCAACTTGTCAAGAAACAAAAAAAATATGAAATACCTGATTAAAAAGAAAAATCCCTTACAGCAAACTATTGGTATAATTTTGTTATATGCATCATAGTATTTAAGAAAAAATATACCAGACCAAAATATTCCGTTAGATGTAAAGGGGAGGAATATTTATTTTTTTTTTAAATATTTAACACACCGTAGTTCATCAAAAACTAAGATGTTAAGGAGGACATATGTTTATATAAAGTTTTTTTCTTATTTTCTGTTGTAGAATCGCCCGGTAAAGTTTGTCGGTTAAGTTACTGGACACCCTGTATGTATGTAGGTAATTTGATTAGAATTGATGAAAACTTTGATGTCTATTGGTGCCTAAACGGTGAGGTTTATCGACTTTAATAAAGAGTAGTAGAGTAAGTTTTTGATTGTCTATAAAATGGCGCCCAAGCTTTGCGATATCTGTCAAAATAAAAAGTTATGATGTAAATAAATTTTAAGTTTTAGGTAAAGTGCCCTCTGGCGATATTTAAAAAAAGTACTTTTGTCTTAAAATTTTAGAATCTGCAAAGCTCGAATTGTGTGCCAAATATCAACTGGATTGGTTAAAAAATAAATGCAATATCGCGAAAAAACAAAATAAAAACTTGAACTTTGACGGCTTGTAACTCGAAAACGAATGACATTTAAAAAGAAAACAATTATATGAAGCCCCACCCTTATTTTGTCAAGTAGAATCACCCCTTAAGTTTTGTGATCGATTTTTGAATCACACTGCATATTTTCTCGTGAACCTACGATCGTGCGCTTTTTGGGCAGATCGAGCCTATATCTTTTTCTTTAGTGTTAAGTGCAATTTTCCCGCCAACTGTGGTAAGTATTTTAGTGTCCCGCTTGAGTTTATTATTTTTTCTTGGCTGATATATATATATATATATATATATATATATATATATATATATATATATATATATATATATACAGCCCGCATTTTTATTGTCTTTTGGATGCTAAAATATAACTTTATTTAGTCTTATTATATCTATAAAGCCTTTTCCTAGATCTATGCAGACAAGAAAATCTTATCGAACCAAATGCAGCACTTTTCTCTTAAATTAATTGAGCATTTGAAACAGCAATAATCATTCTCGTTTTGAAATATGATGTTTAAGCCACTTTAATCGGGGTATAGACGGTCATGCAACTTGAAACCACTTGCATAAAAGCAAATGTCAAATGAAACGCACTTGCATAAAAGCAAATGTCAAATGAAGTCTTTGATATACACGATTCAGATGAACCTGTCAGTTCTGCGTCAGTTTTGGCAGTTGGTGGTGTAATCAACTTAAACATAAGCATAATTCAGTGTATTTTTTTTGTCAATGCATTCATTACTTTTAAATTTCCAAAAGCATGGATAACCTTGGTACATGTCTATAAAATCATGCAATTCATTTTTCTGGCGCCAAAGAGCCTGTTTATTAACTCAAAACCAACATTATAACCCCATAAATGACGTACCTAAACTGACGCGTGTCCTACACATGCACGACGCGCGCCACGAAAAATCAAACTCGGACATCGAGTCGCATGCCAAGCCAGATGTGGCAGTTTTTTAATCACACACGGTACAAATTTGCTCGCGAACTTTGACTTTTTTGACAGATGTGACAGTTTTGCATGACCGTGTATATCCCGGTTTACCCAATTTTTTACTATGTAAATAGTTACAAACAAAATTAATTATGCCATATTTTTTTAGTTATTTAAAACCCAATAACAATTACCAAGTGTGTACTACTGAGGTCAAGTTCATTAATGTTTACTAAAGGTCAAATAATAAAAGGTCAAGTTTTCCATAATGTGTTATTATAGAGGTCAAGTTTATTTACTTACTTTATAAAGTATTATATTTATCATTACATTTTAGGTTTACTAAGATTTTAGATTTATTCTAGGTAAGTACATATTTTTTGAAAAATAAATAAGGCCAGATTTTTAAAACTTAAAAATTAGTAGCAAATTTGGCTGAACAAAATTGTCGCAGCATTTAGCAGAAATATTTTATAAAAATTGTCGATTGGAAAAAGTTATTGAATTTATAAAAAATAATATTATTTACATATCATATTATTTAACATACAGGGGACCTAAAAAATAAACTTCTAAACTTTTATGACGGACTTTTGACGTTTGAATAAGTTGATTTAGTTTCATTCCTAGTATATAAAACAATTTTGTTCCAACTTAGAACAAGCAAGATATATTTTAAAATTAAACGTATACAAAAAACATGCTTTTAAAACCAAACCATTAGGTAATTTATAATCTCCAAAAAAATTCATGTTGTTTCTTTTTACTCTTAGTTTGTAATTTATTTTTCTAAGTAATCTGATGTACCAAAAACTATTTTTTTTAATGTAAAAAATCAAAAGTATATCTCAGTTTTAATTCCATTGAATATATTTTTAACTGTAGTTTTGTCCTTTTCTACTGCAACCTTAGCTTGTGATCTCTCTATGTTGTTATAAATTCCCCTGTATAAAAAACAGTTTTTTTAGTTTTAAACTACCTCCACGGACCTAACTATACCTGTATAAACAAAATATGTTTATCATTTCGAAAAAGAGTTATTTTTTATAAAATTTGTTGCTTCGTCTTCTTGCTAACCGTATTCGTCTCAATGGTTCAAACCGTATTCGAAAATTTCAATATAAATATTAAAATCCAGAAAATGTAGGTTTTTAAACCGTTGCGTAACCCATAAATTTTTAGGTTATGACTATGATTTTTATTTTTTAGGGTAAATATGTACGTTAGTTTACAGCCAATTTAAACTTGCCATGTAAAAGTTTACAAGAAATGACTGAAACAATGTTTTTAATGAGTACGATGTATACGCCCGCCCGATAGAGATAGGTATATTGTTTTTAAACCATTGTCCTGGATGCATTCAAACACGGTTAAATACGTGACATATATGACGTCACTGTTTAGCAAGAAAATGTAATGTTTTTAAAATGTTTTGAACCGTATTAACAATAACAAATGGCTTTAATTGCTAAACGATATAATAAAATTTGCCGTGGGATATACAAGGTCGCTCAAAATCTGAAAAATATGAATTTGGAAAATAAAAAAATAGAAATATTTTTTTTGACGCTACCTAATCTAAAAGCGTAAAAAATTAATTAAAAGTTTATAATACAATATTTTTGCCATTGGGTATGGTTTCTTAAAAAAATTAATTTAGTGTAAACAAAAACAATAAAAACCTTAAAAGGGATTACCATATGATATACAGGGAGATAAAAAATAACGACAATAATATTTTGGGAAATAAAACAAATCGGTTAGGATTTTTTTAACTACTTAATAAAATAGCGTAAAAAAATAAAACTTTTACTTTTTTGTTGAATAAAACGTTACTTTTTGTGTAACTACTTACATACACTTTAAAATTACCTAATATTGTATGCATATAAAAAAATCAATTATTTATTTAAAAAAAATACTTTAGTTTACACGTAAGTTTTTTAAGTAATGATAAGCGATAAGAAAAAATGTATAGGACTTTTCTTATTACTTTATTATGCTTTTTAGTTGAGCATGTCCAAAAATATATTTTTTCAGTTTTTTCCACTTTTCAAAATCATATTTTCGGTTTTTAGGCACCGTGTATATTATAGGCCAATTTTTATTATAGCTTTTAGTATTTCAAATAACGTAAAAATTTTTTAAAAAGAATAACTTTTTTCGAAATATTAAAAATTTTAAAAAAATACAGGTATAGTTAAATCCATCCCTGGACACACTGTTATTTGTTTTACTAAGTACCTAAAATAGGAACTGTAACACTACGTAGCACATTAGTGCCCATCAACTTATTAGCAGGATTTACTTTTCCCCATCCTGCCACCACGGCAGATCGTCCTGTCAACTGTACAGTCTTATCTGGTAAACAAATCGGTGAAATATGAAAGTTGTATCCAGCTTCTGTAACCAATTCCAGTAAAGCCAGATCGTATCTATCTGGTTGAGTTGCTCTATAACGAAACTTTGGATGTATTATTCGCTTTTTCACCTAAAACAACATTTAAGTTTTAACTTAATTAAAAAAATAATATTATCAAAACCAGTTTTGTATCATTATTATCTAGGGTTGCCAGATGTCCGGTTTTCGACCGGACAGTCCAGTTTTTAATCTTAGCGAACCGGACAACAAAATGTCCGGTTTTTTGTTGGTCTGGGATAAAAATGCCAAAATTTAAGAAGAAAATCTATTTTGTTTATAGTACAACACCACACGGACTATAATCGTAGTTACCAAGTGTGAATAATAATTGCCAATCAAAGAAACCCACTTTTATAAACAGGTAAAATAATTACCTTATACAAATCAAGGCTTCACGAAATCATTAAATATTAAATTGAAATTGGAAAATATTTGGACATACAGACAAAATAGTCTATCTATACCGAATGTTGTTCAGTAAATTTAAAGACAGATTCTGCATCAAAAAATGTAAAGAACCGTTCATATAAACTTGCCGTGTTTATATGAACTTTTCTTTACATTTTTCCGAAGATACATTAAAAAAAAACATTTTTGGTTAATACCTTAAATAACCCTGGATAATCTGATTTTAAATAATAAAATTTGACACTTTTCTTTGTAGATTTAAAAGGTTTATTTAGCCTGTTTAGAGATTTAGAAGTTAATTAAAGTTACCCAATCCAGTATCTCGAGAGCTACTCTTATCAACGAATATTTTTACAAAAAAATTAATTTAGGATAATTGACTAGTTTAAATTAATTTGGTGTTTCTGGTTAATATATATATTTAAAGAAAGTGGCGTTAGTTACACTATTTATAAATCAGGAACGGTGGTGGGAAGGAAGCTTAGAACCAGTTTATTCCAAAAAAACAACTTTTTTGGCAAATTTTAAAATTAAAATTTTCTTTACCAAAGTGTCTTTTCATCTGATATAAATTTGTGATGGGTCCCATATCACAGTTTTTAGATATTGTAATCAAAGACCTCAGTGCAAAAACCAAGTAAGTCCAAATTTTATCAAAAATTCCTTTTTCAAATATTCTAAACATTATTATTATACCAAAATCAGATAAGTTCAACGAATCTTAGGTGAAATAGCATTGGATTTCACTTGCTTGGTCAAATATTAGTAGCATGCATCAGGCAAGTCCAAAATTCTTTACTTACTTTCAATTTTTATTATAAAAATTCTTACCCTGTGAAGTTCAGCTGGAGCTGGCTCTTTAATTTTTCCTGTATCTTGTGTATCTAGTTCTCCCAAATATACCAAAATATCTGTAAGTTTGGCTGTAAGAACACAGTGGGCTGCTGTAGCAACAAATTTTCTTGAAACTAAAAAAATTGATATTTTATTGTTTTTTTTTATTTTTTGCTTTAGCAATTTTTTTTTAATTTGACAAATGATAAAGCAAAAACAGTGCCAGATTAACCTATAACCTATATGTCTTAATTTGTATACATACCAAACCCAGAAATGATTTAATACTTAAAGCTGCATATAGTATATTTCCTTACTAGTTCTAAAAGTGCCACTTTTGTGCACGCGACTGCGGAGTTCGGTTAAGCAGTCAAGTGCGGAAAAGGCACTTTCGGCATGTGTTAGAAAAGCTAGCGTAAGAAAAACATAAAACGAACATTCTATTATTATTATTTTTTTATATTAACACATTGTTGCTTAATACTTTCCTTAAATTTATTATTACTGTTGATAAATGTACAATTTGTCGCATTTCGCAGGTTAATAACGAATTAAGAGAGTTTTTTTTGTTGTAGCAATATCAGTGTCAGCAGAATGTGTTTCTTCCACTTCTTGAGTTGGTTTGGCCAAAGCTAATTTTTTTAAAACATAAAAATTCATCATTGCGACTCGCTAATATATGGTTCAATATTTTTGTACTTTTCCGCACCAGTGCGGTAAAGTAGTGCGGAAAAGTGCTTTTCAGAACTAGTGCGGAAAAGTTACTCTTTCAGAACTAAAATACTTGCGGAAAAGTAAACTTTTTCGCACCCGAGTAGAAAAAATGCATTTCTTATTTTCTTTTACCTATTACTCCTCCACATTGATAAGATGATATTTTAATATAGACCTGCCAAGGAAATTGTCCAAAATCAGCTTCCTTACCACCAACAATTCTCTTTTGCATAACTCTGTCGTTGGAAATGCCGCACGGCTCGTCAAAATCATCCAAAATGTCATTTCTTCTTTGAATAGATTGTGAAGCAATATTTTCTCTCGTTCTTAAAATAAGTGAGTTAAATTTGAAAAATAATATATGAAAGAGTGATCTTCCTTTTTGACAGTTAAGAGAATTCCTGCTTTTCGTGTCATTCAGCGATATTATATCTTACCGATGAACAATGACATTATTCCTTTAAGACTCTTGCTTTTCGTGTTACTCAGCATGGACCCGGTACAGCCACTTTGATAAGTACTGTAAGGCTGGCGAAACTAGTCAGTGGGAGGGTCCAGCTGATTGATACAAAAAGCAGGAATTTTTCTCTGAACTGCATAATATGAGACGTTGGGGTAAACTTGTCCGACAAAAAAAGTAACACGGTCGCCCAGTCTGACACCTAAAACATTTGACAATGACAGGCTGGGTTAAAGCGCCGCTTATTTGTATGGCAGTATGAATATTCGTGTTCGACTCGTCAAAAGGAACCCCCATAAAAAGATTTTAAAAGTGTTCCTATCGTAGGTCCATTTTATTACTGGTCCAGGCACTAAAGTTGTTAAAGAACCGGCAAAAATGCTGAACAGAATCAAACAGTTCCCTTCCTTCCCAAGAACAGGTTCCGTAAACCTGTGTAGTTGTTCATCAGTTCTGGTTCGAGTTTTTTCGATTCAAATGAACGAGAATGGCCAATATGGACGACTCGACCGAACGCAGATCACAGAACCAGTGAGAACAGAGAACACAAAAACTAAAACGCTTGTCCGTTCCTCACACGTTCGGTTCGAAAAGAACAGGCTGTTCAGTTCTCTTTAAAGAACGGTTTACTGAACAGGCTACCTCTGAACATGTTTTTAAGAACTGTTCCGTTCTTTTCATTACAACTCTACCAGGCACATTTTTTAATAAGTTGGAAAAAAACTTCATGCATTTATTGAAAATTATTTATATAATTTATTATTATATAAATTAAAGTTTATAAAACACAATGATCTCTAAACTTTGAACTTGACCTTTCCAATATATAACATGCACACGCGTCAAATGTATAATGTTTCTTGTTACCAAAACATAATATACCACCTGGTAAAAACAAAACAGATTTTAGTTTAACAAAACGTTTTTTGCTGCAATAAAGCTTTTTAGGAAGCTTCACAATTCTTTTAAAGTATTTTTTGTTTTACCCATCTATTATTGATCTGTAATACCTTAGAAACGGAATATGTTATGGTAACAATAATACCTGCTATCACACCTAGGGCATTATAAGCGGGCATTATAATAATGCCCGCTTATAATGCCCTAATGCGCTAATATGGAAATTTTATTGCTTATCCAATTTTATTTCTCTAACAATAAAGATCAAGTTTATACAAACATATGTATTAAAATAAAATCAATAACTTACCAGTTCCTGAAAATATGCCATTAAAACGGTTTCGGTTATTTGAAGAATTGCGTTCGCATCTTTTCAAATACCAAATATGCCATACTCCCAATCATACTGTTGCCTTGATTTAACTGGCAAAAGATTTTCGGTCGCTTTTATGGCCTTTTCTCTTATATTTTGTGGAATTTCTTCCATTTTGAGCAAATCGTTAAATAAAAAATGCCAACTGACTAACTGATAGAAACATCAAAGTCAAACTTAACACCAGTCATTATCTACTTACGTATACAGGTACAGGTGCAACTTATTTTTTATATTGCGAATAAATAATGTAATTAGTCATTGAAAAACTCTTTTTGGGTAAAACATAAAGCATTGTATGCACCACGGGCTTTACTGGACTATAATGCCCATCAGGTCGAAATCTAGTCCTCCGGCTATTTTGACCTTCAGGGCATTATAGTCCTACTAACGCCCTTGATACATAAATAGCTATTGTGATTTTAAAATTAATTGGCAATAATAAATGGTCAATTAACAAAAAGTTTCTCATTTTCAGCTCTACCGGTTTAAAAACAATTTAATTAACTTTTTTAGAATGTTTTTCCAAAGTTGTCACATCTTTTTTAAATATGTAATTTAATTAAAATTACCAATTTTTCTAGTAAGAATGCACAAGTCTTCTAAAAATATGGGTAAACTGCTTAAATTATTCGGAATGGCATCTAAAAAGAATATTTTGTATTGTTGCTGCAAAAAAATTCAAATAACTGAGGAAAACAAAAAGCCGTCCAGCTTTTTGCGAAAATATCAAAAAGTTTAATAGCCTAAATATTATTAAAAGTTCTGAAAAAGCAGGAAATTTTAGTAAAAAGTTTCCAATTTCCGAAATTGTAGCTCCAATATTTATAATTATTATTTAACATTCAAAATCGGCTTTAGCGCTGCGGTTTCAACTTGCGCGATCCGCCACTGTAGTAAGTATAGGTTTAAAAAACAAAATTTTGCAGTTGAATATTACTTAAAAATTTGAAAACATTCTAGTGCGATCTAGATACTTCAAGGAAGATGATTACTGAACAGTAAAAGTTGCATTAATTTTTTTAAAAAGGTATTATTTTGTACGGGTTTCGGTTGTCATAATAGTAGGGGAGCCCACGATGCAAAATGGGGATTTACTCGAGCGTCATAGCAACCTATTGGGCTGCAAAGCTTAGATGATAAGAAAAATATATATATATATATATATATATATATATATATATATAATGTATACCATTGGTGGGTAAAGCAACTATAGACATTTAAATTATTATTTCGGCTTGTGGAAATCGTTCGAGTCATATCGTATTATATATTTTATTTTATCCCTGAATTATTTTCTTCAAAATTAAAAAAAGGCCACGCTCGAAAATGTTAAACTGACGTTTTTTTTGTAGTCCTCTGTTTCTTTTACCTCACTCTTAAATATTTAGATTTGTAGAATATAAACTGTTTAGCATGTAATTATCTCACCCTATCTTAATCTGACGCGCTCGACAATACTTTTGTTTTTTATGATTGGCCCGGTATACCAGAGTTGGGTCGTCTTCGAATACTCGGTATTCTGAATAGTATTCAAAATACATTTTTCCGGTATTCGAATAGCATTCGAATACTTTTGTGTGTTTGGTATTCGGTATTCGGCAGAATACTATTCAGCTCAGTATTCGGGATTCTGTATTCGAATACTTTAGAAGTATTCGAAGAATATTTTTTTGAGTATTCGAATACCGGCGTTCCGAGTATTCGAATCCCGAAAAGTGTAAGTAGTATCCGAATACTAAAATTGTCATGATTTGAATAACAAAAGGGAAGCAAAATAGGAAAAAAAGAGGTAAGAATGCTTACTAGTATTCGTATTTAAATACCGATTTTCAGTATTCTGCCCAACTCTGCTGTATACAGGACTTATATTTGATGGAGGTACTTAACGGGGTACAAGGTATCCTTTGGTATATTAATCTGCGGCACTGCAGTAAATCCCAAAATCCCCTTTTAGGCTTTCCTACCATAAAAGGCGGTATATAATTGGTCTATAAATTTTTCGCTTCATGGAGCTCTCCTTTTTACGTATTTTATAAACTTATGCAAAAAACGTTTTTAAAGTTTATTATTTTGTTAATTAGAATGTTGTAAATTTAACATTATTTATACAAAATCCCAAAATTAATAAACAAAATAATAAACTTAAAAATGTTTTTTTGCACAAACTTATTAAGAATTAAAATAAAAAGAGCTCCACAAAGCTAAAAATTTATAGATCAGTTATTTAAACTTTTATAGCGTCTTTTATGACAACCGAAACCCGTAAAAATAATAATTAACAAATGAATACCTGAATGAACCATATGTTTTAAAATGTCTAGGTAACACTAATTTTTTTTTAACTTTAAAATTAATATTTGATTGCATACACGAATAATTTAAAACCTATGATTACTACAGTGTCGGTTCGCGCAAGCCGAAATCGCCGCGCAAAAGCCGATTTTCAATGTTAAATTATAAATATTGGATCATAGAGTAAGGAAATTATAAGAGTTATCATGGAATAGTCGATTTAAGGACAGGTCATGCGAAAACTCCCAATATAATTTTATTAGTTTCTCGTTGAAATACCGCCAGTTAGTCATTTCAGGATTTGGAAACTTATTTTACTAAATTTTCCTGCTCTTTCAGAAACCGTTATGATATTTAAGCTACCACTTATACTTTTTAAGATTTTGGCAAAAAGCTGGACGGCTATTTTTTCCGGTTTTTGTAAATAACTATTGTATTTTTTTGCAGAAAAAATAAAAATATCCGTCTTTTTTAGATGCCATTTCAGATCGTTTAGGCCATGAACCATATTTTTAGGAGATTGTTACTATTTTTTGCAGGAAATCAACTTCCCGACCAGACTAATTTAGTAATAATTCATTGTAATTTGGATATTTTTACTTAAATTAAGGTAAATGTAATAAAATTACATTTTTAAAGTATGTGCAACAGCTTTGCAAAGTCAATGTTAATTAATTCCCTTTTAAACCAGTAAAGCCGTAGAGATTAAGATAGAAAACTTTTCATTAATTCATTTATTAAGGAAAAATTGCAAATTTAATTTTAAAATCACAAAAGACTTTAAAAGAATTGTTAAGCCTTTTAAAAAGCTTTGTTGTAGCAAAAAAACGTTATGTTAAAATAGAATTTGTTTTGTTTTTACCAGGTGGTATATCATGTTTTGGTAACAAAAAACATCATACATTTGATGGGTAAACATGTCATATAGGTAATAGAAAGGTCAAGTTTAAAGTATATAAATCATCATGTTTTATAAACTTTAATTTAAATAATAATAAATTATAAAATTAGTTTTTAATAATGCATAAGCTTTTTAATATTTCCGATTTATTAAAAAATATTCCCAGCAAATACTATTTGCCGGCAATATACATTTTTCATATTGGCATTGATGGTAAAGCATTGGCAATTGGTGGCAATATTATGCCAACATCTAATACGCTTTAAAAAGTTAACCCTAAATAAACACTCAATTGCCAATAAATTTTACATGCAGGCGAATTGCCGGCAAGCATTCAAAAATGGCGGCATACCAATCCTGATTAAATAAAGCATGCCTTTTTGTTGCAGGCAAATAAATGTTGGATTTTGAAAGGAAACCACAACGCAAATTTATACTTTTCAAACCATATTATTTACATTGGTATTTAACTAACATTCGAGCAATTTTTTTGATCTGTTTTATTTATATTGGCGGCTAAACAACATTATTTTATGTTTTTTACATAATTTAAAGGAAATGGCCTTTTCCTAACATTTTATTGATACAAATCATGCAAATAAAAATTAAGTCAAACAAAATGTTTATTATGTATTTTGAGAGAATAATAATAAAATGATGGTAAAATTAGCTAGGTTAATTTCGACGATTTCGACCGAAGGTGATAAATTCCAATTTCCCGCTTAGCCGAAATAAAAGATTTGACAATTTGACAGATGAGGCAACCTTGCTTATGTTTGGCCGCTTTGTGCAATTGTTTTCTACGTGGTTTTCTAGCTTTTTAGTTTCTTTAAAAAAAAAGAGCTTTTAGTAGACATAATTAAGTGTATTCATTACCTAATTAGTGTGTGTTGTGTAATTAATTGGTGATGGCTAGTCAAGAAGGCGGGTTATTCAAGTAGACTGTTAGGAGCTGTAAACATTTCGTTTAAAACCTTTTAAATTCGTAGTTACCTAAAAAAAATATATGATATCAGGGAATTGCCTTATTAAAAGTTTTAAAGACGTGTTAATAAAAAAATTATATATATTTAATAGTTTTTTTTTGACAATTAACTCCTTTAAAATATTTCTCCCTATATTTTGGATCTGAAAATTGAGTGTAAGTGTCCCTTAAATACTTACTATTTTAAAGTGTTTTCTTTTGATTTACTATCTTTTTTTTAATTGTGTTACATACTTTTTATTTTATTTTTTTTTTTTTGGTTTATTGTTACGGTATAAAAATTTATATTATGTAATTTTTTTATTGATGAAGTTTTCCTGCCTTTTTTCTCATTTTTTTCAAATACAAAATTCTAAACATGTTATTTAACTTTTGGGACATTCAACTTATAAAACTTGCAATACTTACATATTTAATGATGGATGCCATTATCCTAAACGAATTTTTTGCCAATAACTTATTAATGATGGATGCCATCATCCTAAACGCATTTTTTCATCATAAATTATTAATGATGGATGCCATCACTTTATCTGCAACACGTGGCCTAATAACGGCCAATTGCCCACTTTCGCGTCCTTTTAATACCTTTTTGCCAATGCCTTGCCATTAAAGAGTGTTGGCAATGCCAGTAAATTAAATGTACAATGCCGGCAAAAAATGTTATATGGGTTAGTGCCTGGGCCAGTAATAAAATGGTCAATAGTCTCCTTGTCTCCTTTAACTCACTCATTAATTCTAGTTTAGGTAAATCGCATCTTATAAAATAAGTGCAAATTAACAAAAACAGTTTTAATTCCAATAAACTAATAATATAAAAATAAAATTAAAAGTGACCAACTCCAACTTACTCTAATTTATTGTGCAAGATTTCATTTTCGTCATAATCCGAATCGGTATATTCCTGGTAATGGTGATGTCTTTTTAGTGACGCAACAGGCTACCAACCAAGATGTGGTACCACATCCAGACTGGCTTGAACCACCCACCCACCAACATGCCACGGATAACGTGCATCGGTGAGAAGTGCCCTTTCTTTCGCAGTTGGTCGGATAGCCGAATAATGTAACGAAAACACGTCCTAAAATGAAAAAAAAATGATCAGGTGGTTGTCTAACATAAGAAATAGCTGACGCTTACTTAGCAACGCCTGTGTACCAAAAATAAATTAGTAAAATAATTTGAAATGAGGCATATCCACATCGTTTTATGTCAATTCTATCGATTTACATTTTAAAATCTATTTTTATTTATTTTTTTATTCCAAAACGTTACAAGGTAAAAAATCAATTATTCGAATTAACAGAATTAACTGAATTACACTACAGTCTTAAATTCGGGTCCTATGGACGTTTTTTGTTTCATAGGGGCTACATACAGGGCCAAATTTAGAGGTTTGGATACCCCCTGAAAATAAAAGCAATCGATCTACATATTTAACTTTGTAGCTTTTTTAAAGGGGGCCCATACATTCGTTTTTGAGCCCCTAATTTGTAGGAGCCTTGGGCCAGTGGTGCCCCGCCTGCTTTGCCCTTAAATCCTACCCTGCCTACATATCCTATTATTAAAGAATAAGTCTAAAAGCAAAATAAAAGTTTTCATTAAAAAAAAAACATAAAAAATAATAATACATTAGTTAAAGTTTAAACAAAAATAAATAATAATAAAGAGTTAGATTAGATTAGAATAGGGCCGGCATAACCCATGCACTGAAGCCGCTCGGTTTATTGTGCGCCCTGTCTTTTACGTCTGGCTGATGTCAGCCAGACGGAACCTACAGCTTAATGTGGGTTCCGAACCACGGTCCTATGAGCGACAACTTAAGACCTCGTCCCCACCCAGGGGGCACTACCGAACCTACCAACTGAGTGGGGTCCGCATGTCTACGGTTGCGCAGGACACGGTAAAGTGTGTTCCGGCGCCCTGGTCCTTTGGTGACCTTCAGCGTCGATACATTTTGCACTTTGTCCGTCTGGTCTTAAGCTAACCACTAAATTTCCGACCAACTTATTAATAAGTATTTGGTCTCAGCAGGATTCGAACCCACCTCATGTCCGTTGTGCGCTCAACGACTTAACGCCTTACACGCTAAGCCATCACCGGACTTAATAAAGAGTTAATAAATAATATTTATGAGCCCATAAAAGTTATAATTTAACACATTTAAAAATTTTAATTTTAAAGGTTTTTTTGTTATTTTCTTTAAATATTTCTAACTGGACATGTAAGCACTCCTAAAATATATTTTTTTATATATGGGTTTGTCAAAAAAAAACACATACATATTTTAGCGAATAAGAGCCCGTTAAAGGTCAATATAATGTTTAACAGTAAGACCTATAAATTATTGGCATTGGCAATGTATTTTTGTCTCCTACGGTACAGCAAAGAGTTGTAGTTTCATCTTGATTTTTTTGTTTGCCCTCCCTACACTTCCCAAGAAATCAACTAAGTTTAGAAGCGAATTTTTTTATTTTGAATTTAATCAAATTTTATCGTCAAATCACAAGCTTTTAAAATGTGGGTTTTCTTTGTGTAAATTTATGACTTAACATCTGGTAATTTTTTTTTTTAGATAGTATACTACATGCTTGAATTTCAATTGTCTTTATTTTTAAGTAATACACGACGTTTCGGATGGTATCTATCTCCAACCGTTTTTAAGTGATAAAAGAGACAACAATGAGACGAGTAACTGGTTCAAACAATTTGTCCATTGTATTTATCTCTTTCTGGTTTAACGCAAGTTCCAATAAATATGTCTTTGTCTTTCATCATGGCAGGCTATCGTAGATGGAGCAATCATCGCTTTGCCCTGGTTGCCAAGTTGTTTACAATTTCTGCATGTAAACTTTAATGTCCTTTTTGGCTCACATCTAATTAAGAGAAAGAAAATATACCATGAATCGAATATTTTTAACTTGACAACGTTGCCGCAGGCAGTCACGCCGAAATGTTAATCGATATTTGTGTTTGATATTTTTCAATGGCCGATTTGTTTGGACAGTTTGTTACATTTTCTGTGATTTATTGTGTGTTTCGTGGTTTTTTACCTTTAATTGGACTTTGAATATTGACTTTTATTAGTGATCACAGTGTATATATTAAATTTGTGCTTTTCAACAGATAATTTAAGGTAATATTGACATGTAAGTAAAAATCTTTATAAAAACCAAATAAATGACATTTTTAATTAGGTGTGTGTAATTATTGAACTAAACCCCAATATTTTATATTAATAGGAAAACAAGTACCTAACATTAAGGGCAAAAATAGCACAGCTATATAATTTAAATTTGGCGTGCAAACGATAAAGTCGACTCACGCGCCATCTGCGTTTGCCTTCCTTGAAGACAGACAAGGAAGGCCCAGCAGCTATCTCTCTCTCAGATAATTTATTTACATTTAGTTGCTCGTCTCATTCTTGTCTCTGACTGAATTACACTTTAGTCTTAAATTGAGGTGTTTATCCTATAGACGGCTACATACAGGGTCTGATTTAGAGGTGTGGATGCCCCCTGAAAATAAAAGTAATCGATCCATATATTTAACTTTGTAACCTTTTTTAAAGTTTAGGGCCCATACATTCGTTTTTGAGCCCCTAATTTGTGGGAGCCTCGGGCCAGTGGTGCCCCGCCTACTTTCCCCTTAAATCTTGCCCTGCCTACATATCCTTATTATTAAAGAATAAGTCTAAAAGCAAAACAAAATTTCACAAAAAAAAAAAACATAAAAAATAATAATACACAAGTCAAAGTTTTAACAAAAATAAATAATAATAAAGAGTTAGATTAGATTAGAATAGGGCCGGGATAACCCATGCACTGAAGCTGCACGGCTTATTGTGCGCCCTGTCTTTTACGTCTGGCTAATGTCAGCCAGACGGGACCTACAGCTTAATGTGGGTTCCGAACCACGGTCCTATGGCCGACAACTTAAGACCTCGTCCCCACCCAGGGGGCACTACTGAACCTACCAACTGAGTGGGGTCCGCATGTCTACGGTTGCGCAGGACACGGTAAAGTGTGTTCCGGCGCCCTGGTCCTTTGGTGACCTTCAGCGTCGATACATTTTGCACTTTGTCCGTCTGGTGTTGAGCTAACCACTAAATTTCCGACCATCAACCTATAAATAAGTATTTGGCCTCAGCAGGATTTGAACCCACCTCACGTCCGTTGTGCGCTCAACGACTTAACGCCTTACACGCTAAGCCATCACCGGACTTAATAAAGAGTTAATAAATAATATTTATGAGCCCATAAAGAGTTATAATTTAACACATCTAAAAATTTTAATTTTAAAGGTTTTTTGTTATTTTCTTTAAATATTTCTAATTGGACTTTTAAGCACTCCTAAACTATATTGTTTAATACATGGGTTTGTCAAAAAACACAAACATATTTTAGCCAATAAGAACCCGTTATAGGTCGATACCATGATTAACAGTAAGATCTATTAATTATTGGTATTGGCAATGTATTTTTGTCTCCTACGGTACAGCAAAAGTTGTAGTTTCATCATGATTTTGTTTTTGGTTTGCCCTCCCCTCACTACTCCCCTCCACAACTCAGTTTAGAAGCGAATTTTTAATTTAATCGAATTTTATCGTCAAATCACAAGCTTTTAAAATTTGGATTTTTTGTGTAAATTTATAACTTGACATCTAGTAATTTTTTTGTTTTAAATAATACCACTTTCCTGGATTTCCATTGTCTTTATTTTTAAGTAATACACGACGTTTCGGATGGTATCTATCTCCAACCGTTTTTAAGTGATAACTAAAACTACTCTTACGAAACCAAGACTATAAGACTATATTCGTTGTTCACCGAAGCTTAACCGATTTTTCACGGTTAAGCAAAGACTTTCCGATATTTGGTATGTCGATAATAGGTTCTTGTTGTTTAAAATCACAGCAGCTTCTTTAAACTTCCTCTTTTCCATTGTTCTTCTTTATGCATAATTTTGGCTTTTGACCACTGTAAGTGGTGATGATTTGACCAAGAATGTTCGTCCAAGTTCAAGAAAGTAGTATTATTGAAAACATTAAATTGTCTACCACCAAGAAGCGTTCTTCTTGTTTATTTCATACCTGACACATCTTTAAAATATCCTCCAAGTCCACCATCCTGAACTTCATTTTTTCTTTTCCACAAAGGTACCAAGTCACCCAAATCCCAAAAATTCCATACGCTTAAAACTTCTTGAAAAATGAGCAGCAGAATGAGGTACTTAATAAAAAGTCGCATTGTTGATTCAACATTTTTAAGAGAATAGGTGCTGTTGTTGTTCCTAAAAAACTAAAAATTTTCGATATGTTTAGTACTTACAACACAAGGTTAATTGAGACAAGGTGGCCTAACTTTTCATTTGACAGCCGATAGATGTGACGTCAAGGGTATCCTTTTCAGAAAAATGTCGTTATTGTTTGTAAAAATCGTGTTAATCGTGTTTATATTTGTGGGTAAATAGTGGATTAAAAAGACTTTAACCATTTTATAAAGAAAATTTTAAATTGGTAAAAAGAGGACTCCCATGACGTCACAATATCAGCTGTTTACTATCATAGCAAAGTTAGGCCACCTTGTCTCTATCAACGTTAGTTACAACACAGTACAGTTATTATAATGATTATATATATATATATATATATATATATATATATATATATATATATATATATATATATATATATATATATGTATATATATAATGAAAAGAAAAACCAGTTGTCTAGGATGTGAATTCAATATGGGTTTAACAGACGATTATACGTAGTTTTTTGGCATTATTTTAAAAATAATTTTCTAAATGGCAAACATTTTAGGATTATTGTGTAAAAATTTGAGATAAAACAGAGCAAAATTAACGAAAATACGGCGGTTTAAGTAACCATGCCTCATTAATGACTCTTATGAAAGTTTCATTCTTCAAATTCATCAATTTTTTAGTGCTCAGAACTTTAAAGCGTATTTCACATAAATCACGTTTTAAAGTTTTTGCTCAACATAACTACAAAGCTACTGCACCGATCATTGTAAAATCTTTACAACTATTTCTTTACATTATTTACTAGGTGAAGCTGGAAAGTTCTTTCTTGTTAATATGTATATTTAATTTTTATATTAATTCAGCCGATTGTTTTCTAAAAATCGCGTTTGTTACTTCAAAGTTTCCTTAAACAGTAAAAATTTAAATTTTAAAAAACAACACCGAAACATGATGGGCACCTAAGGTTCATTATATTTATAAGGTTGCGACATATCCTCAACTTTTAGGCGGTTCGAGGTCGGGGATGCAAGGAAGGGCACTCCACGGAGAAAAGTTGGCAAGACTGGGTAAAATCAAAGCTGATGATCAATCCAGAGTCGTCTAGAATTTGCGCATTTGATTTTGCATTGTTTTGGAAGTGATATTTGTTGAAAGATGTATTTCCAAATGTTTTTATTTAAAGTAAAAGAATTTACAACTTAATAATAATTAAAAACTGTTGTGTAAACGGTTGTTCTACTAAAACAATAAACTGTATATCGCTGGCACTGAACAACATGGCCGAAAAATGGGAGATGTGACGTCATAACACGTCAAAGTCGTATGGCCGAATGTCGCGACCCTATATAGACCGGGCACCGTAAATCACTTTAGGCATTTTCAAAAATTGATCTTGGATTAATTTAATCTATAAAAACCCGTTCAAAAATGGATCAGCGAATCTCTACCCATGTTTATAAATTCATCGGATCCTTAACTTGAGTTGGAGTCTGCTGACCCTCCTGAAAGCCAGAGTAGCTTTCCAGTGACGAAAATGTTTGTGTGGCACGCTCCAGGGTTTGAAGCTCTTGATCTGCTATAAAAATTAGTCACTGGAACGCATCCTTAGACAAGGAAAGAGAGATAACTTTAAGAAATTTTAAAATTTCGGTTTTTTTAACCTTTCTTGGCTTTATAATAATAATTTCTTTTTAATATCTAATTCCATTTAAACAAATAATTTTAAAATATCCATCCTTAACCATAAAAATCACGTTTGAAGCACAAAAACCAAAAGAGGGGCTGGTGCATGAGGGGCAAGGGGAAAGAAAAACGGAGTAGTTCAGGTGAATAACACTTTCCGTCACTGGAACGCCATAAAGGAGAACGAAATGCTCCTGAGCTACTCGGGAGCGCTCTACATGCGTCACTGGAAAGCCACTCAGGGCTAGTCCGGTTAAACCAAGGAAAATAAACTTTTTAATAAGGAGCGCTCAATCCCATTTAAGCCTATATTCGCTAAATTTTGTGACGTAATCTTTTCCCGTAATTCTTTGTTTACAATCATATTGGAAGGTTTTTTCGAGGTTTTTCGCGGTTTTGGTGTTATTTTTTGCTTTTTAGTTATTGGACTTTTATATATGTTTAGTTTTTACTGTCTATAGGTAAATTGAGTAGTTATTAGTACCGCAGTTACAGAGAATTTTAAAACCTGTAAACAGGGGTCACTGGCCTTTGGATATTTTTTTACAGGGAATTTACGTTTAAATTGTTATTAAGGGTAAGATACTTTTTTTATGTTTTTTAGTGATTTAATTTTATGGTATGTAAGTATTGGTTTATTTTGTCAGATAAAAAATATTATGGCAAAAAGGTGACGTCACACAGATAACCTATATTTTCGGACAAATATAAAAAATTGAGCGCTCCTTATTAAAAAGTTTATCTTCCTTGGGGTTAAACAGAACAGATAAAATCAGCTGTTTTTCTTACTTACTTAATGTAATTTTTAGAATAAAGTTCTTTTTTAACTTTTTGAGCAAACCGCACAAGTAAGTGAAAAAAAAGTGTTTGCAGAAGAATATTTATAGATCTTACAATATTTACGGCTTAAAACGTAAGAAGTTGATAATCAGGCCTTTTATATTTTATCTTATTGTTGAGTACTTACATATTTCCTTTAAAAAATAATTTTTCGAGTTACACAAAAAAAACACTAGGCAATTTTAAAGAACGTACAGTATGCCGTTAGGTCCATGAAAACAATTTGCAATATAGTAAAAAATGGCTAAGCCTTAAAAATTAAAAAAAAATCATTTTTAACACGCTTTTATTAGCTTGGGTTGTATGTATGTATGTATGTAACGGAATCTTTAAGCTTAATTTTCACCAACTTCCAGCGATTCGATTTCTTTGAAACTTTGCACACGTATCAAGGACCCATGACAATGCAATAATCTGCAAACAGTATCCCGTTATCCTGATTAGGATCGCCAGGATAAATAAATTCCTTTATAGATTTTCTGTAGGAGAGTAACAGAGAAAGAGCTAGTGCGCGATCTGCGCATGCGTGCAGTTTCGGACGTACTCTCAGCATAAGGCTGACAGAAACTTATTCGGAGTAGTTGCGTTCTGAAACCCCATGCAACAGTGAAGCTTTAAATGAAATGATTAGTTTACGAGATGGTTCGAGAAACATGTCAATATCACATGTCCGCAGAAAACTAATTGATATATCGAACTAAAAAATGAAAAATAAATAATAGTTAAAAAACTAAAAAACACGCTTTTATATGCAACCGAACTAAAAATTAGAAAATAATTTTCATTACAAAGAGTTTGTATTACAGTAATAAAGGTCAAACAATGAATCATAATTATATACCTCAAAATAGAATTATAATAAAATTTAAGATAATAACAGAATAATTCACTTCAGAATAAAAGCTTAATATATTAAATGTTATAATTATTTCATTTGTAAATATCTATGAGGGATAAGTTATGAAAAATAGTAAAATGCACCCCACGCTTTTTACTCTCAAATGAATTATTCTGTTATTATCTTAAATTTTATTATAATTCTATATTGAGCTATATAATTATGATTCATTGTTTGACCTTTTATTACTGTAATACAAACTCTTTGTAATGAAAAATTATTTTCTAATTTTTAGTTCGGTTGCATATAAAAGTGTGTTTTTTAGTTTTTTAAACTATTATTTATTTACTTGTATTTTAAATGAGAAAACTTTAACTTTAAATAAAAAGTACTTAAAATTAATAATAAAAGCTTAAACTTAATGAAAATTCTTTCTACATGTAGATTAAAATTTTACTTGAGCACCGAGAAAAAGACAAA
The DNA here is from genome assembly GCA_014170235.1 of Listronotus bonariensis. Lineage (NCBI taxonomy): Eukaryota > Metazoa > Arthropoda > Insecta > Coleoptera > Curculionidae > Listronotus > Listronotus bonariensis. Next base: position 212,532 of record JACEGR010000766.1, read on the forward strand.
CTTTTGCGGAAATGAATCCCTCTAGTGTTTGTTTTACAGTACCTTCAGTAAAATAACACTTATCACGAATCACTATATTCCTGATTAGAGACACTACACTACGTCCGGTTCATGAAGTATTTAACTTCATACAAGATTTGTTAAAACCACATTTTTAACACCGTATGACTAAATAACATACTTAAGCTAAATAGCGTTTAAAAAAATGTTTTGTTACTGAAAGACAGTTAGTACTGTTGTTTACTCGTTGGACATAACAGTACTCCGCTAAAAGATGGGTCTTGAACTAACGGATCCTTCTTAATAAAGAATGGTGTTCCACTTTAGCGACAAAGAATGATTAAGTATGCTATAAAAGGCGAAGATGCGTAATTAATAGCCTTGTAAATTATTTTATTAGTGACATAAGTTAATTAAAATTAGCAAAATTTATTTAAAAATATATGGATGAACTTAACTGTATCTGTAATAATTAATAGTTTAAAAAACTAAAAAACACGCTTTTATATGCAACCGAACTAAAAATTAGAAAATAATTTTTCATTAAAAAAATATTGTCATTTCATACTAAAAAGCGTGGGGTGCATTTTACTATTTTTTCATAACTTTTCCATCATAGATATTGGCAAATATAATAATTATAACATTTAATATATTAAACACCCCACGCTTTTTACTATGAAATGACAATATTTTTTTAATGAAAAATTATTTTCTAATTTTTAGTTCGGTTGCATATAAAAGCGTGTTTTTTAGTTTTTTAAACTATTAATTATTTTTCATTTTTAGTTTTTGCTACTCTTGACAAAATGGCGAAAAATTGTTTTAGTGAACAAGAGTAGCAAAGTTTGTAATGTTTCCAACAGATTGCAACCCACTAAAAAATTTCTTCTCCATTTAGTAGCAAAGTTTGAAATGTTGCCAACAGATGGCAACCCAGTCAAAGTTTGGAATGTTGCCAACAGATGGCAACCCACTAAAAAATTTCTTCTCCATTGAGTGGCAAAGTTTGAAATATTGCCAACAGATGGCAACCCAGGTGTTGTTTTTATAATATAATGGAATTTTTTTTTCCTGGCGATTAAAAACAAGATAACGGGATACTTTTTGCAGATTATTGCATTGTCATGGGTCATTAATAAGTGTGCAAAGTTTCAAAGAAATCGAATAGCTGGAAGTTGGTTAAAATTAGGCTCAAAGATTCCGTTACATAGATAGCCAGATTGATAGATAGATAGTTACAACCCAAGTTAATAAAAGCGTGTTAAAAAGATATATTTTTTCACGACCGTTAAAAACAATGCTGTTTTTTTAATCGTTAACATAAAGTTAAAGTACTCTATTCTAGTACACTACATAAAGTGTTAAAAAAGTAACCTTTTTTACCACTTTAAATAAGTGTTTTGTTTCAAAGCCTACTAGAATAAACTTAAATATCAATTTAAGCAATCTAACCAACGACGTATGGACCAGGTTTGTTTACGTTTGAGCTGTTGTCATCAATACATCTCAGTAAAAGCGCTAAATTGCGGTTTGCCAAATTTAATTTTTCCACTCTAAACTTACTAACCACAAGTAGTTGTTGGATAAGCCTCTATATTAAAGAATTTTGTAATATACTTTTTAAATGAACAATACATATATTTTTAGTATTTTTAGATATCATAATAAAAAAATATGTTCCAATATTATAAGTTATTATCTTTTTAAAAAAGCAAAATTCTGAAAATACGTGATTATTTGTTAATCCCGGCAACGCCGCCCAGGGATTTTTCTCCATCGTAAATAAATCATGAATGAACTTTTTCTAAACGCTTGTGGGTGACGCCCCCTTTGCTTTGTCATTTCTGTTGGTTTCTGTCATTTGACAATTTGGAAAGCCAAAAGTGATCAAATAAAGCTGATAATGCGTTTCTTTGTGTATTTTCTGGTGTTTGTTGGTGATTAGAAAGTGTTTTTAAAGACAATATGGGTAGGCAGTGCTTTGTTTGTAGAAGGGTAGACTATTCATTTCCGCACCTCACTTTTCACAGGTAAATAGAGACCAAGGTCGTTGGGTGCATACTATTGATCAAGGTCAAAAAGTAAGTCCGCCATTTTCATTTCTCGCTTGCCTCACCCCTCTTTGTCTACTAGGATTGTTGGCTTAATGTTTATCATAAAATTATGAATGAATCGATGGGTCCATACATCGTTGAATCTAACAGTAAACACGATATCACCTGAACCAAACGGTCAAGTTATCTTTGATTTCGTCATAATTTTTTTTGTTCATGTGTCACTAGTTTTAAAATTTGACAGTTTGCAAATAAATTTAATAGAAATTATTAAAAATAAATAGTAATAAGGAATTTGAATGTCTAAGAAATTGAAAGGGAATTTATACTGTATTAGTATTATTTCTACAAAAAGTAAGTACATACAATTTTCTAAAATTAAATAATAAATGCATAGTTATAAAAGGGATAATTGTTTCCTAAAAATAAGGAGGCTATGATTTGTTGTTGCAATGTAGTTACTGTGTTGCAAAAATTGAGATTAATTAGGTTTAGATAAATTAAACATGTATAAATAGCCTAGTTTACACCGCGAGGACCAATTAGATCCGTGGACCAAACCTAGGACTTATTTTTGTTAGTTCACTAGTGTTTACACCAACCTAGTATACGGATCAATTTAATTCACGTTTAATCCTAGTACCAAAATGACAGCTGAGCATATGACCAGAACCTAACCTCGTTTTTTATCTTTTAAAACATTATCGCTTTTAAATTCCATATGAAAAAGAATGCGCAAACAGTTTTGGTTAAATATCAACAAAATTTTAAAAAATATAAACAAACAACAAAATTATTAGGTTAAGACCGAAATTCAACGTCTTTTTCATCGAAATGCGCACTGTCAAAGATCAAGGCTGTCATTTTGGTCCACTAAAAACTCCGGCGTGTTTACACTGGTTTACACCAAGGAAAATCATATTTGGTCACCCCATTTGAGAAGGACAGAATTGGAGTAGCAAATTTTAATACTCAAGTGTTTACACCGTGAATAAAGTACGCGTGACGTCATTTAGACCTCGAACTAAAAATTTGGTTCTCCCGGTGTAAACTAGGCTATTGATATTTTGGAAAAATTTTATACAGTGGTGGAAAAATATAGTATGTAACACATGCACAAAGCGTTTTTAGGCACTCCGCGGCCGTCCGGCGGTTTTTCATATTCACATATATGAAAACCGCCAAAAATTATAATTAATTTGTTATTACCGGCGGTTTTTACTTATTTTATCGATAGAAACAGCCATCCGGCAGTTTTGCCCATAAGAACCGCCGAAAAATAGTTAAAGTTAATCCAATCTTAATAATTATTTATTCATCATCATTGACTTTTATTTGGTTTGCTTTTTAAAAGATTTTTTATAATTTTTTCCTCCACGCTTAGAAATGGATGGTTAAACTTTACTTTTTAATATTTTTAAATTTATTGCAAACATCTGCTAGAAGGATTTGTAATAAGAAGAAAAGTAGTCCCTGGGCCAGTAATAAAATAGATTTCATAATTAAAACACTTTTAAAATCTTCTAATAAGGTTCTTTTTGACGAGCCTACTATAAATATTTATACCGCCATCTGTCGGCGCTTTAACCCAGCCTGTCAATGTCAAATGTTTCGGGTGTCGGACTGGGCGATCGCGTCACTTTTTTGTCGGACAAGTGTACCACAATGTTTTACATGCAATTTTTAAACATGTGCCAAACATGGTAAGGGTTACAGCTATGAAAAAGACATGTTTCGGGTATCGGACCAGGCAAGTTAGTTAGTAGGGTTCGCCTGTTTAGTAAAGAAGCCATTAACGTCATCATTATCTGCGCGAAATCTCCTGTATCTCTCTTTTAATCGCGGCTTCGTGGGCTTTGTGTCGTTACCATAAAAGTAGGCATTTTATAGCTATTTATGTATCAAGGGCGTTACTAGCCAGAGGCTCTCGGGCTATTTCGACCTGATGGGCATTATAGTCCAGTAAAGCCCGTGGTGCATACAATGCTTTATGTTTTACCCAAAAAGAGTTTTTCAATGACTAATTACATTATTTATTCGCAATATAAAAATAAGTTGCACATGTACCTGTATACGTAAGTAGATAATGACTGGTGTTAAGTTTGACTTTGATATTTCTATCAGTTAGTCAGTTGGCATTTTTTATTTAACGATTTGCTCAAAATGGAAGAAATTCCACAAATATAAGAGAAAAGCGACCGAAAATCTTTTGCCAGTTAAATCAAGGCAACAGTATGATCGGGAGTATGGCATATTTGGTATTTGGAAAGATGCGAACGCAATTCTTCAAATAACCGAAACCGTTTTAATGGCATATTTTCAGGAACTGGTAGGTTATTGATTTTATTTTAATACATAGGTTTGTATAAACTTGATCTTTATTGTAAGAAAAATAAAATTGGATAAGCAATAAAATTTCCATATTAGAGCATTAGGGCATTATAAGTGGGCATTATCATAATACCCGCTTATAATGCCCTAGTTGTGACAGCAGGTATTATTGCTACCATAACATATTCCTTTTCTAAGGTATTACAGATCAGTAATAGATGGGTAAAACATAAAAGTTTTAATTTATTATAAAAATATTATTTTTACTACAGGTCGAGGGAGTAACAGCAGATTTCGCGCAGATAATGATGACGTCGGTGGCTTCTTTACTAAACGGGCGGACCCTAATAATACCAAAGACAATTATAGTTTAGTAAAACTATAAATTGTCTTTGGTAATACTAATATTAAAAATGTATACTTGTGTATGTAGGTATAACCTTTATTTAATTTTAAAAGGTTAATTATAAAAATGGTATTGTTTTAAAGTCAATGTCAATGTCAAAGTTATTTTATATTGTTTTTATACTTGTACTGCTAAACAAGTATTATGTAATATGTTAGTGAACTAGAATAAATTAAAATTAATAAATATAATTCTTGTTACGTTGTTTTTTTTTATTTTGGTTTTTATAAAATCATCTGCCCATTTGTCTGTGAGATATACAGGGTGATTCAAAAATCAATCACGAAACTTCAGGGGGTGATTCTACTGGACAAAATAAGGGTAGAGCTTCATGTATATTTTTTTTGAAAATGTCATTCGTTTTTGAGTTACAAGCCGTCAAAGTTCAATTTTTATTTTGGTTGTTTTGCCATATTGCATTTATTTTTTAACCAATCCAGTTGGTATTTGGCACACACATCGAGTTTTGCAGATTCTAAAATTTTAAGACAAAAGTACTTTTCTTAAATACCGCAAGAGGGCACTTTACCTAAAACTTAAAATTTATTTACATCATAACTTTTTTACTTTGACAGATATTGCAAAGCTGGGAGCCCCATTTTATAGACAATCAAAAACTTCAAAAATAAGGTACTTTTTATTAAAGTCGATAAACCTCACCGTTTAGGCACCAATAGACATCAAAGTTTTTATCAATTTTAATCAAATTACCTACATACATACAGGGTGTCCAGTAACTCAACCGACAAACTTAACCAAACGATTCTACAACAAAAAATAAGAAAAAACTTCATATAAACATATGTCCTAGACGTCTTAGTTTTTGAACTACAGGGTGTTAAAAATTTATAAAAAAATGTTTATTTTTTAAATATTTAACACATTCCATTTTCAAGTGGCTGTATTTACCCTAAAAATGGTCGTACTAAAATGTAAAAAATGCGTGTTAAAGATTGAAGTTTCTGGTTTTAAGATCTTACAATGGAAAAAGTTTTCAAATTTTTCGTTTTTTTTTGGTCTACGAACTTGGATTTTTTTTACTTAACCACTATCAGATATTAAGGATCGAATAACTTGTTTATTTGGCTTTAATTTGCTTTTTTAGGGTTCGATAATCGTATCAAACCCTAAAAAAGCAAATTCGATACGACTAAAAGATCTTTTGTCTTTAACCATCAATATGTCAGAAACCGCTGATCGCACAAGAAAATTAAGGTCGGTTTTGAAATCTTGAATAAAGCCTGCACAAAAATCGGCTACGTTAAAATATATATATATATATATATATATATATATATATATATATATATATATATATATATATATATATATATATATATATATATATATATATATACAGGGTGAGGATTTTAAAGTGTTACAATGCGATATCTCTAAAATGTGTTGCACGATTTTAACAAAAGTTGGTATGGGTAACAAGTAGCAAGGGGGACATACTCTGACGTAGTACTTAAATTTTTACCTCCTCCAGTTTTTAACGGGTGGGGGGTAACTTCAGAATTTTAAATGGAAAGGTGTAGTTTTTTCTATGAAATTTTAATCAGCATAAAAACTACATAAGTGTGCAAAAATTACTTCATTTGCTTTACGGGTTGCATACTTATCAATAATCAACTTTTATTTTAAACAAAAAGTTATGGCTACAGCACCAACCACACCAGAAAACATGAAAAACCGTATTCGACAAGCTTGTACATTAGTAACTGCCGACATGTTAAATCGTGTGCGCAACTCCTGTCAAAAAAGAATTTTGAAATGTTTAGAAGTCAACGGAGGCCACTTTCAACACCTTTTGAAGCATAACCAGCGTTAGTTTTAAATATTCTAATTAATTTATTGTTTCGTTTATTATTTCCTTAAAAAATCGTTACTAGGCAACCAGTAAAGCAAATGAAGTAATTTTTTGTACAGCAAGCTAGTTATGAATGTGTATGTATGTA